>AWWV01012504.1:0-168220 GCA_001974805.1 Corchorus capsularis
TTGAAGCCCGATGGCGGCATGAAAAATATGTGCCAACTTTTGATGAGTACTTTGAAAATGGAATTTACTCGGGTTGCACCCGTATGGCTTTCGCTATGATCATGGTAGGAATGGAAGAAGCAGATAAAAATGCATTTGAATGGGTTCTAAACAGTGATAACAAATTTACGAAGAGTATCCAAATATCTAGCCGTCTCTATAACGACATTGTGACTAATGAGGTATATTTTGCTCAAATCATGTATAAGTGTCAAAAAATATTAAAAATTACTCCCTCTGTTCCTTTTTAATTTTCCCTTTTAACCAATTTATTTCTTTAAGAAAAGTAGTTAAATTTAGTTAATTTCCTAAATTCTATTACAATTTCACTTAATCTTCCTATAATACCCTTAAGTCATTGTTTCTTTCTAATTAAATGCATGTTTGACCTTTTAATTAAATGCATGTTTCAAGAAGGGTATTTCTGGAAAACAAGGGAAAAGGGACAATTAAAAAGGAACAAGGGAAATGGACAATTAAAAAGGAACAGAGGGAGTAATTTGTAACCCAAGCAAAAAGCAAAGGTTAATGTAGTAAAAATGATTATAGTAGAGTGAGTGGATTAATTAATTAATTATATTATATTATAGAATAAAATCAAGAAGAAGTGGGGCCAGGGCCCGAGGAGCTTTGGGCCCCGCCATTTACCCACCGCCGAATGGACTGATGGAAACCCGTAAATTACAATTCGGGCGGGAGATTTAAATCTGATGCCTACTCCTGGCCCACCTTTTTTTAACTTTTAGCATTTTGGAAATTCTAATTGGATTATTTTACTTGCAAATTTGCTACTTAAGTCCTAATTAATAATATCCCAAAGAGTACAGTATTAATTAAACACTTACTGATTTTAGTTTTTTCTTTTTGGTACCATTGTTGATTTTAGTTGTAACATCATTTTCCAATTTCAAATCCATCTAATAATGATAATAATAATTAAAAAAAATGTTGCAAATGGATGCAAAGCTTATCTCATATATCTCCATCAATTCAAATAAAAAAAATTTCAAAAAAGGTTTCAATTTCTTTTTCTTTTTTGGAGGTTTCAATTTCAAGTAGGCCTGCGCCTGCCTTAGCCTTTGCTAAGCTCTATGCAGGCCTTTTGCTTTTGGTGGTTGTGGACCATATGGCCTGCTAAGTGCAAACATTTGGGTTAATCCATTGCAAATTGAGTTGGACCAGGATCCCCACACCACACCATGTTCAATATCATATCAAAAGGCTAAATATCAAAATAGTCTCAAATATCTTTTTACAAATTCAATTTAGTCCTTGATCTTTTTATTGTTTAATTTATTTGGATCCCAAACTTTTTAGAATAAGCACAAGGCCACTTTTACAATTACTGTATTTCAATTGGATACAAAACATTTACTATTAGTACCACCAATATTTTTAATAATAACTAATTTCTGTTGCTATTTAATAAAGAGTAAAGACCAATTTGTGATAATCATAGAGATTCATATTGGCTATTGCCTATTGATGCTGGCATCAAGTAGTATATGATATTTGTCCAATCTGTTTGTTTTGTTGGGTTGTTCCCCCCCATCTGTTTTATCCCATATATCATACCCACAAGTCATAATAATTCAATAGTTTCACATCTAATCTGTCAAGTGATAAGTATATACAAAGGCATGTGAATTTCATCACTGCCAAGCAAATATATATCAATTGTATAGTATTCAGTAGAAACAGAAACAGAGTTTGGTTCCAATTTCCAAAACGAAACTGATAAGAATATTGACCAATTTGGTGGTATATACTTGGATTCTTCTTTAAACCTTGCCCATATAATAATTATTAAGCTGTTTTTTCCATTTAAGTATATAGTAATTAGTTGGGTAATTCTGCCCTTTGCAAAAGCATATGCAGAAATAGTAGGCAGCAGCAGCCAGCAGCAATATAAACTCATATAAATATGCAAATGCAAAAGAATATGCTCATGGAGAGTGGCGACAACCAAACGTGGCTTCACCACTTCTTTATATCTATCTTCTTTCTGGAATATACATGTACAGTACAGTATAACAGTACACTTTGGAACATAAGCCTCAAAAAAAAAATATTTATTCTTTAATTATGTACACAAAAGAAGGGCTGCCTTTCCATCTTTTTCTGTGATGTGAAGCTATGGACGTACCAAAATCACAGAAACACATGCTTGTTTTGTTTGATTTCCAACCCAACCCAACTCATCATATCATCAGTTTTTTTCTTTGACTCTGATCTGCATCTGCTGCACTTCAATTATTCTTATTCATTCATACTTGTTTGTATTTTTCCACAGTTTTTCAGCAGGTTTTATGGACAACAACTATATTTATTCATTCATTCATTCCCATGTCTTCCATTGATTCAAATTGTCAGTATCCTTCATCTTCCCCCAATTCCCCTACTACCAATTATAAAGCTTAGCATATGGATGTTATTGGATAATTCAGATTTTGAGATATTAATTGTATTTGCTTAATCAGTGTTCAATATTTAACCTTTTTGTTTGGCTTTTAAAGAAGTGGGGTCATTTCTGCAATGCCAACTTTTACATATATGATATGATATGATAAGGAAATCAGGATAACTAACTTTTGCATTAAGATCTTCTCTTCTTTACACTTTACAGTAGGAAGGGAAAAAAAAAAGGCAAAAAGCTTAAATAATTATTACCTAATCAGTAGTAGCTAATTAACTTAACATAATATATGTAACACATGCAATCCTCCAATCCAATCCAATCCATTTGATTTGATCAGCTTCTCTAGCTAGGCTTGCTAGCTAGCTACCATTATTTTGTTTGCTTCCAATTCCATTAATAATTTTAACATATATCATGGCCTACCTCATATTTTGACAAAACACATCATCTTCTTAAAATAAATATTGGTCCATTTTCAACTCACAATATATTAATGGTGGATGATGAATCTTCCATATCAGATTTATGCAAAAGGAAATTGATTCAGTTGTTTGACTTCAAAAGCAGCAAGCAACTAGTTGGGAGTGTGAAGGGTGAAGGCAAATTTAGTTGTGTGAAATAAGGCATAGCTTTTTGGGTTATGAGTTGGGTGAAGGAAAACCATTCATTTTTCTTTTTTGGAAATGGAAACAACCATTCAAGATTTGCCTTTTATTTGTTGCACCCAAAGAGGTTAATGATCATTTTATCAACTTATATACATGGTTACTTAATTAATGCACTTTCCCTACTTATTTGGTTACATATATATAGATGGAAATGGAACTATGTTTGGTTTCTTATGGTTAATGTTGTCTGTCAAGTCAAATTAATAAGCAAGTTGCTTCAATGTTTAGCACATTCTAATTAATTATTTCTAATCCTGCAGCTTAATTATCTTAAGTGTCAAAATTGATTAGATAATAATAAAACATCTTCACCATTAAACTCTGTATTAAGAAAAGCAGCCAAATGTTGTTGGTCGATCGCCAGCTTTCACTAGGAAGATATTGCCATACATGTTGCTCCTTTCCTAATTAACATTTTACTATTATGTACTATAATTTGTCTTAGCAATAGCAATAGTCATTTAATCTTCTCAAATACTAGACTACTGTAATAGTCAAAGTTCGATCCCCTAAAAGTACGTTTGTTAGATGGGCTTTAAATTTTCACATTATCGGCTCAAAAGGGATTAGTTTCAGGTAAAAAAAGGCCCGAAGATACCTTGGTTAAACCAAAAAAGTAGTAATAATCCTTTTGTGAAATGTTTTGATGTAGGAGGGGAGACTAGGGTAGATTAATCATTAATCAATGCTAGGCTTTAGGTAGCTCCTAGATAGGATTAGGATGTTTCCAAGTCCATTGCTATATTATTAGCTTTTACTGCTGTGCTGATGCTGATGCCTGATGAAAGAGCATAAATATTTAAAAGTAAAAGATCAGGCCAAGCCCCCATGTCCCTGGAGAATAGTGGAGACTACATATAATTTCATTTTTTCCCATTAATTTTCTCACTATGTACTATGTATGTTCACATGCATAGACAACTTTCTAGTTTCTAGTGATAAAAGAACCAAACCAGCATTGGATTGATAAAGAAAAACAAAAACATGCTAGTTATGTGGTGGAACACAGCTTTTCACATTGTATACATACATATGTTTCATTAATTTCAATTACTAATACTGTATTTTTGTCTGATTTAAGTCACCCTTTTTCTTATTTGACCAAAGCAAATCATTATCAGTTTGTGGCATTTTGCCGCCATGCCAAATTAATTAAGATATGGGCAGGAAACATTGACTGATTAAAATTGATTATTTATATAATTTAATTAGATTAATTAATAAAATATAGTATTAGTAATGAAAACCAGGATAATGTTGGCCTGCAATATATGGCATAAACAAACAAATGGGGTTTAATTAAAATAAGCAAATAAATCAACAAATGCCCGACAATTGTAGTGTAATAAAATCATTTTCATTAGGTCATGAAAAGCAATACAGAAATCCTTGCTGCTCTGTTCAATGACACATCTCCATTTCCAAAGGTAACCCTTTGTGTAAGAAATTCTCCAACTTTCAACATGTCCCTTTTTTGTGAGTGTGCCATGTTGGCGCTGACCTTGAACTGTTTTGACCCGTTGATTTATCCTAATAATTTTCAGTTTTGTTTGTTTATTAGAATGATGATGATAAATTATGATGAAACTGACCACAGAGGAACACAGCTTACTAGAAAACTTCTAACCATGATTAGATGAAGCAAAAATAATGACTTTTGAGACTATTCCAACTATAAAATGCAAAATCAGCAAAGCTAGCTATGTCTCTATATCTATCTGTGTCTGAGTCTCCAAAGCAATAGATTTCTCTCCTTGAAGCATATATATATATACTTTGACATAGAAAAATAAAAAAACAGATATGGGAGAGGAAGTGAATATGTCAGAAACAGAAGTAGCCATGAACAATCCTAATCCCCACTTTGTGCTGGTGCATGGTATCAATAATGGAGCTTGGTGCTGGTACAAAATCAGGTGTCTTATGGAGAATTCCGGCTACAAAGTCTCATGCATCGATCTAAAAGGCTCCGGGATTGATCGGTCCGACGCCAATTCAATCCTATCTTTTGATGATTATAACAAGCCTCTTTTGGACTTCATGTCTGCCTTGCCTGATACAGAACAGGTTAATTTTGCTTCATTTTTCTGTATATATATAGTAGTTTTTTCCATTTCTTTCTTTCTTTCTTCATGTTATAATAGAAGGAAAGGTCTTTTTTTTTTTACAGGTAATATTGGTAGGTCATAGTGCTGGAGGGTTAAGTGTAACACAAGCCACTCACAAGTTCCCCAACAAAATCCGTCTGGCTGTTTATGTTGCAGCCACCATGCTTAAATCAGGGTTCTTGACTCCACAAGATGCTAAAGATGTAAGTAAGACTTTTCTGAATTTCTTTCTGTATTCTTAAACTGTTCTGTTTTAGTGGGTTCTTGTTTTTTTTTTGGTTCATGAATTCTGTCTTTGTTGAATTGAATGCTAGTATAATATTCTGGTATGATTATTCTTTTGGTCATTTGAAAAAACTGCTAATGGCAAGAAATGGGTGCCCAAAGATGCCAACTGTTTTCATGAAGGCTTGGCTGTCAGCCATTTTTGCTAGATTTCATTATTCTACATATATTAGATAATAGTAACTGTAATAACTCAACACTCTACAGTTTCTCCATTGCTTTCAGTAATGAACCCTGGTTCACAAATCACAGCTTGCAAGCATTATCTATATTTATCTATTATCATCTCTTGATTCCCCTAATTTCAGCCGCACAAACTAGGGGTGTAGCCGGAGTAGTTTGCGAGTAAGATCGTATCATTTACACCCCTAGCATGAACAGAGGCAGAGGGCAGAGAGAGAATTAGGAACAAAAAAACAAACAAAAATTTCTGTGTCTAAAATTTCTTTTGACATATGGGAAGTGATTTTCAGAAAGAATCATCAATAATGCACATCTTGGCATGCCACATGCACCTACTGCATCACTCCCCTTGGCTTGCATGCGTTTGCCTGGGAATCAAAAAAAAAAAATCGCCCTTTAATTACCCATTTGAGAATGAGGCCAACCCAAAAACAACTTAAGAATTTGCATATTAGTAATTAATTTCTGATTCCATGACATTTTCCTTTCAGTTTTTCCAATTCTAAAACTCCACTTTTGTTTCTGTCAGAGACTACTATTCAATTATTTTTTACCATAGGCAGCAGGATTCTTCTTGAATTTCCACATTTTTAAACATAGACAATGCAAGTCTATACTCTATACTCATTGAGTAATGTGTAGAATTTATATAAATCTCTGCCAGTACTTTCAGTTTTTTTTTCAGATAGCACTCAAAATTCTCCCTTCAATTATTAAAAAGCATGCAGTTGTTGTTTTCATCATGTCTCTTGTTTTCTGATAAAACCAGCAAAATGGTACGTGCATTTTCATTTTTCCTTCCTATTTTCACTTTTTTGTTGAACTACATAAATCATTGTATTAATCTGCTTTTAGTGAGTTTGTTAGTTAAAATTTCATCATGATTAGCCTGGAAAAGTAACTAAAGTTTCATATATGGGTATTTGTCAAACAGGGAGTGCCTGATTTAACCCAATTTGGTGATGTTTACGAATTGGGATTTGGATTGGGGCCTGAGAAGCCTCCAACAAGTGCCATTGTCAAAAAGGAATTCCAACGCAAAATCATCTATCAATTGAGCCCTCAAGAGGTATAATTATAATCATAATAATTAATCTTATCTTATGGCTTTTATTGTCTTGATAGTCTCTTCAATGTTATGCTTTGGCAAAGCATTCTACCCCACCCCATTTCTTACTTTTGGAGAAAGACATAACACATTTTTAATTAGTGATGGAAATGGTGTTATATATATTTTTTGTTCTCTACCCGGTATCCAGAGCTTTGCTTTGACTAATTTGGATATTATTATGACATTAATCTATATACGCAGGATTCAACTCTAGCATCAATGCTTTTAAGGCCGGGGCCGATCCAGGCATTGCAGAGTGCTCAATTCACAGAAGAGACTGGAAATGTTGTGGATAATGTGCCAAGGATTTACATTAAGACAATGCATGATAATGTGATAAAACCAGATCAACAGGAAGCAATGATAAATAAATGGCCACCATCTCAAGTGCATGTTTTGGACTGTGACCACAGCCCTTTTTTCTCTGCCCCATTCTTACTCTTTGGCTTGCTGGTTAAACTTGCAACTCAGCTGGATATTAGTAATCACTAACTAGCAGCTAGGCCTAGCCAAATCTATCTTTATCCTCTTCCTTTTTTCGGTTTACAAGGTGGGCGAGGGGGGAATGTGTGTGATTCAACCCACGTCCTTACATGACTTCTGATACCTCTCAGCGATCATGCCAAGACGGAGAAGTCACCTTAATTAGCATTCTTGTTGCAACTTGCAACATATATAGAATTATTTGTTGTATTATTGAGTGTGAAATTAATATTGCACTTATAAATAAGATTACTTGTGAAATAATGAAAATTGATTTGATTCAGCTAATTAGCTGATTTTATAGACTTATAAAGTACAAATATTTCCTAGCTAGCTTTTTTCCTTTTTATGTGAATGGATGAGAATTTTTTTCCCCACACATGTGCTGCTTCTAAAAGCTCCAATTCTGATATGAATGGTCTATATAGCCTTTTGGGTTTTAAAGGGGTTTAAACTTTAAAGCTGGGGAGTGAAGTGCAGAGATTTTTTCCAACATCAGGGATAAAGTATATTTACCTTTTGAAGATCCTCTTTTGCACAGAAACTAAAGAAAAGTAAACCTCTCTTTAATAATGACCCAATCAACAGCTTCAAGCCATTCATAAGTAATAGCCTTGAATATATTTTGTCCATGGAAGCCTCTATAGAAGAAGGTAAACCAACAATTATAATTAAATTGTTAACATGTGCACAATTGTATAGAAGTAAACAAACGTTAAATTATATATATATATATATATATATATATGATCAACCTAATTTCCACTAGGTCATACCATTAAGAAATTATAGTAAATAAATAAATGATGAATTCTATATGTTTGACTTCAATCAAAAGGTCCATTAAAAGCAATAAAATACTTGTGTAAGAAAATGAAAGCTACCTAATTCTTACTATTTTTTAAATACAATAGTAATCAATATATAATTCTCATTATAATTAGCTAGATAACTCTCACTTGAACATGAGACTTTAAGTCAATGAAGCATACAGCTACTCATTGATGTTGGGGTGCACTTAATTCATTAATTTTAACTATGGATGGATACAAAGGGACTACTTCTAACAAGACTAAAGACTATTTTTGGTCACACCCAAAATGATTAGAGCCACTTTTAGATGCTTCACTACTGATTTTTCATTTGACTATATATTTGTAGCTGCTTGGTGTGCAGCACTTTCTTACAACTCCAATAATATATTTACCTAGAAAAAGAGCTTCTTTCTCTATTTTTAGTGTATCTTGCACCTTGATGAGAAGCAACAGTAATGACCATATATATAAAAGTGTTGTTTTGACCAATTGAAGTTTTTGCCTCTCCATGTTGTTGTAATTTGATCAGAAAAGAAGCAATGCATCCAACCCCAATATATGCCAATGGTTGACAATTGCGCATTACGCCACTACTGCCAAAAAGGAAGAAAACGTTTAAGAAATGATTAAGTAATTAATTATCATTAATTTGGTATAATAACACTAATCTTCAAATGTCAACCACCACATATCATTCATACTTATATAATGACAAATATTGTTTATACTTCATTGATCTCAAAAAAATAAAATAAAATAAAAGTATATTAATGTCATACAATTTTGATAATAATTATAACTATTGCAGTTTATTTTAAGGTGAGTTGACAAACTATTCCTTAAGTTTCACTTCTCAACAAAAAGATGGAAATTAAGAAGAAAGTAAAACAAGAAGAAAGAAAGAAAGAAATTGCCAGATTTTGTATTAACTATATATATGAATCTCTTTCAATTCCATGTTCCCATCNCCCTTTTTTTTTTCTCCATTTTTCCCTTTTTCCCCAGCTGTGCAGTGCTGACCGGTGAGTGCAGAAAAGGAGCTGATTATATCGTAAAGCAGCTGCCATTAAAGATTTGCATTTGCTTGATTGATACGAAGTTTACTACCATATACTAGCAGCAAAGACTTAATTATTCTTGATTACTAATTAAAATTCCTTAGAATAATAATAAAATGGGTTTTGCCGACATTCAAATCTTGTTTGTTAATCATTAATTAATTAATGTCAGATAGATAGATTATATGATTGATGAGTTGCAGAAGCTCTATATGAGAGAGATTTTGGTTTTAATTTATGTGTTTGTTTTTGTTAGTTAAAACTTAAACTCACACTAATCTTCTGTCACTTCAAGTCACAAGTTCTACTTAATTAGAGGTGAAGGGAATCAATAATTCCCGATTTATCCCATCGAAATTTTAGAGAAAGACGAAATGGGAATTCCAGTGAAAATTAAATTTCATGGCAACAAGGGCAACTTGGGCGGTACGTTCCCTGTAGACTTTGCGTCTGTGTTAGATATTGGGGAGGCAGGCATATAATATATTCTACCCCACATATATATATATATATATATATATATTTCACCCTCTGTCCACACTTTTTCACTGCTAAATTGGGAAAAAGGTATAGAATAGGGTAAAAGTCAGGTTAATCTAGACTTCCAGAGAGCAAGTTGCACAAACAAATTGCATGCTTTGGGTTTGGGCCCTGCTGCTGGAAACATGAAAGAAAGAAATAACTAGCTAGGGTTGGCAAACACACTAATTCTAACTTCTAACTAGCAATTTGACAACACATTTGAACTGAAATTCCTCATCTTGATGATCATCCCTTAATAGTTATTAAGATCAGTAACTTCCTAGACTTATAGACTAGAACCAATTTTCCAAATTTAATGGTCCAGTAGCCAAGAGCATTGATTAATGTTAGTCTAAAGGAATTAAATAAATACATGAATATATATAAACTAGCTAGAGCAACAAGATACAAGATGGTGATGTTTATGTTTTGGATGGACTCACTCACAGGGAGTAGAATCCCTTCCTCTCCGCCCCCATTTTTACTCTATCTTTGTCTTTTCTGGTTAAATAAACGTAGCTAGTAGTTAATCAGGAGAATTTATAATACTAATAGTATCATTATCTTGACTTTGCTTTTTTTTTTTTTTAGAATATTCATAACTTTCATTAATTCAATAAATCCGAGTTACAAACATCGGGGGATAAAGCCCCGTACTGCACATAGGCAGCAGAATCCTGAATTGCAAATCTAGCTAGCTACACCATGAGCACAATAATTAGCTTCCCTTTTAATATGATGAAAAGATACCAAACTAAAATCGGTAGCCAATTCCCGAATTTCCCTAACTAAACAATCCCCATCCCAAAATCTAGACGCATCACTAGTAATTGCTAAAATAGCCACTAAGCAATCGCTCTCGATCATGCACCTCCGCAAGCCTTCACTCCTCGCTAGCTGCAGTCCCAACTGAATCGCATACAATTCAGCAAAGAGCGAGTCTTGAATAAACTGCATCTTTCTGGTAGCCGAGCAGAGTATCCCACCATCGACATTCCGAACTACTACTCCAAGTCCTGCTACTCCTACGTCTTTATCAAACGCAGCATCGGTGTTGATCTTACAAAACCCAGAGTATCCTACGTCTTTATCTTGACTTTGCTTTTGTGTGTATAATTAAGCAGCCACCGTAATGTAGAATTGTGTCATGGGGAAAAAATAGAGTCCGTGTTTTGGTTTAATAAACAAAATGACCCTTGAATTTGTCTGAAAAAGACAATTTGGTCTCTAAGCTATTATTTTTGCCCATTTAACCCATGAATTTGTAATTATGGGATAATTTTACCCTTAATTAGACGGAAAGCCTATGATTATGGCTCCCTTTGACAAAAAGATGCTTTTCAGTCAGTTGGACTAGAAGCAACTTTTAGTCACTGCAGCATTTTATTTCGGTGAAAAATAAGTGGCTCAATCTACTATTAAATTGGGCCACATCAGACAAACGGTCACACTGTTAGGTTGCATGTAAGAAAAATGGTGCAATGAAAAGGCAAAAAAGTAGCCTTTTCTCCCGTGCTACTCTACCAAAGGAAGCCTTATATGTTAAAGGGTATAGTTAAAGGATGCACCCATGCACCCATGCACCCCTTAAGCATCCAAAAATATTAATAAAAAAATAGCTTGTATGTTGGGTGTAATTAATAGTCTGAGAAAAAATGAAAATAATTATAAAAAATTGTTACTTTTGACTTTTAAATACTTTTGAATGACAGAATTAACCTTTGATATTAGAATTTCAATTATATTCAATTTTTTAAATTCTTTTTTATTTGCTAGTACTCAATTTTTTTAATTCAAAAAATATTTTTTCAAATAAATGCTAATAAACTATTTACATTTTATTTCTAAAACCCTAAGAGAATGGGTGTTAAATTTTACAATTAACCCTTAAATTAGTCAATTATTATTAATTGGGGCTAAACTCTACTAAATTATGTCTAAATTTAATTAAATTATCTATATTTAATTTATTTCTAATTATCTAATATCCTATTAATTTTTAATTTTAATAGATAATGGCTTTATTAAAAGGGTAATTTAGTCCATAATATATATGCACTTAATGTGCTCAATTTACTTCTCACCTCAATTAAGACTAATCATTACTATATACAAGAAAAGTTTCTTGTGTTTTATGTCTAATGGATGCATGGGTGCACCCCTTAGTTAAATCCTATGTTAAATTGCAAATTCTAAAAAATTCCATGAAATTCCACATGTGAAGACATGGGTGAAGTTGTTAGTCCTCCATCCAATTAATGGTTAATTTTCACAAAATTGCACATATGATGGTTAAATTAACAAAAATTGTAGTTTAAGGGGTTTAATTATTTTTTTTACGAGTTCAATGGTCATTTTGTCCACCAAGTATAATATTTTTTTTTTTCACCAAATATAATATTTATTCTATATATTTAAGGGTAGGATGGGATGACATGATGGTTTATACATAAATATATTAATATACAATATATATTACCTTTATGCAATCATCAACTAATTCCATCCTCTCCCCCAGCATACAAATGATAAACGAGAAAAAGAAATACATGTCAAAACTTTGAAATGAATAGTAAGACTCAATAACCTTCATGTTGCTAATAATCCTCTTACATATGTTATTATTTTTTTTCTACAAAAAAGTTTAGAAGTAGGTTTGGCTACTCCATCTCCAAGGTCAAGGCAAACCACTGACCCAACTTGGAATTTACGAACTCATTAGATTTTTACATACAAATTTTTCAGAATTTACAAATCACTTACTAAATGAGAGACTGCAATCAACGGAATCTTACATATGTTATATATTGCCTTATTTAGCAAGATTAACTAGTAGAGGGCATCGGCTACATATCTTTTTGAAAGTAAAAAAATAAATGTCAGTAGTATTATTTTTCATTGAGGTAGATTATCTCATCTTCAAAGTAAGTAAGGAAAATGCGTTATCTTGTTATTATCATCATCGTATCACACGTTGTTTTAAGATAAGAGTTGGGACAAAAATTCAATAATAAATGAAGTGGATGGTTGATAGGTAAAGTCAAGAAGAGCCAAGTAGTAGTAGCATTAGATTACTAGTGGTTGGAAAAAGAGAATGGGAATAATGGGAAATGGAATATGCCAAATTGCCAAGTGAATGTGATATTATTATGCGGAGTGCATTAGCTTTAGGATCGTTGAATGGATTTGAGCCTCAGCCTTGGCCTCTTTGGCCCATTTGATTTACCCAACACCAATACTTCCCCTTTCCCAAAGCCGCATACCACACTTTTGACTTTGCTTTTACCTCTCCAACCAATAAAAAATCGCTACGTCATTCCCATCTGAATCCGCTATCAATTCCAGGCTGCTCATTTTTTTTTTTTGGTTCTTCCAAATCTACCACGCCTATAAACAAGGCCTCCGGCTTTTTAAACAGAACTTTACTTTCTTCACGAAAGCCTTCTCCTTGGCCTTTCCTCTGCTATCTTCCAAAGGTCTCTCCTTTACTCTCTCTTTCCTTTGTAATTTTAATTTTGTAGATTTTCTGTTGTTCTTAGTTCTTTTGCTTATCGCATGAATTTTCTTTCTTTTTTCTTTTTGGTTTTGGTTCGAACTATGTAATGCTTTTTTGTGATTTGCTTTGGAATCTTCGTCCTTGTTTCCTCTTATTATCAATGAACTAAAGGGATGTGCTTTAAATTCCACAGATCTAATTAATCTTTTCCTTGTTTTTTTTTTTTAATGCTTAATTATGTGTGCAATTTTCTTCTATTTAATTGTTGTATTTATTTTGCCATAATGCCACCTCATTTTGCGATCTAAACGCTGGTAGTTTGTTGAAATTAGGGTATGAAGTTAGGTATTAATGTTAATGAATGGTAGAGATGAGCGATGTTTATTAGATATTATTCAAGTGAAATTTTAGTTCTTTGATTTCTAGCAGTTCGCACGTATAAGATGAACTTGAAGGGAGGCAATATAGTGTAGAATTAGGTCATTTCTGCTCATCAGCTTTAAACCTAAAGGCTGGAAATTGAAAAAGGAAGGATGGTGTTTGTGGGATAAAAAGGGATCTGGTGTTGCATTAGCTGTAGTGCTTGAATGTTACAACATACTAATAGATATTTTAGCTACTTCACGTTAACTGTTTACTTTTCTTTACGAGTTATTATAAAGCATGTCGTTAAGCAACCTTTAGCTAAGGTGATGTGTTGGACCTTTAGTTACAGCTGGGACTGACTTTTTCTTGCCTTAAACTACAGCTTTGTAAACCTGATCTTCATGAATTCAAGAAGCACTGTTACATCCACTGTTTCCTGCAAATCGGGAAACAAGAACGACTTTCTCTTCTGGATTTTGGCTTGCTTGCTTCCAAGTTTTCTCGGAACGCTTGTTGCATACATTAACTTCCAGCTTTTTAAGGCCATTGTACGGTGCCCATCTTCATCTATTCACATCTTGGAATCATTTGGAGAGATCCATCTATAGCCTAAAAGCCTTTTATTTTTTGAAGTGATTTGCCTTGTTTTGTATAGGCAGCATGGTTTCCTCTCACTTATCTAGTTTAAATGGGCCCCGTGTGCACAAAGCCTTCCAAAATCAGTTACTTTTACCAATGGGACAACTTGATACTCTGACCTCTGAGCATGTTGAATTTGATTTCTCTGATGTGTTCGGGCCTGCTCCAGTTCAAGCCTCTACAGAAATCAGCACTGAGAATCCTAAAAATCTGGTTGTTGCAATTGAAACAAATGAACTCCTCTATGATGATCCAGCTGTCATATGTAGCCGCTCACATTCCTTGGTTGGCCCCTCAAGTTATGTTAGCCAATCATTGAAGCTTAGCAAGCTTACATTACGCGAAACAGGGGATTCCTTGGAACTTGTGGAAGGAATAAGAGAAGAGTCCCAAAAAGAGGTTAGGAAACCTACAATAGATGATGTTATTCTGGAGAACCCTGTTGTCACTGTAGAGAATCATCATTCAGAACACCGTTCAGTGGGACTTGAGGATTTTGAAGTATTGAAGGTTGTTGGCCAAGGTGCTTTTGGGAAGGTGTATCAAGTGATGAGAAGTGACACCTCTGAAATCTATGCAATGAAGGTCATGCGCAAAGATAAGATCGTGGAGAAAAATCATGCTGAATATATGAAATCTGAGAGGGATATATTAACCAAAGTGGATCACCCTTTCATTGTGCAGCTCAGATACTCTTTCCAGGTAATGATGTACTAGTAGAATAATGATTGTATGTCTGGTTGCTTCATTCTGTTATGTTATTCACATGCTTCAATGGACAATGGTGTCATGCTAGCAAAAGTAGGATAGGGTACTGAGGCTGAATAGTTGCCTAGTTGGCAGCCCACTTTACTTTGACTCTCATATGTGGTACACAAATTTATTTATTGATTGTCTTATGCAGACCAAATATAGGCTGTACCTTGTGCTTGACTTTGTTAATGGAGGTCATCTTTTCTTCCAGCTCTACCGTCAGGGCTTGTTCAGGTACGATTCTGCAAGCTGTAACTGTTTTTTGTGCTTATTTTATGAAATTTCTGTTGCATTTTCCAACATTTTGCATTTACTTCTACAGGGAAGATTTGGCTCGTATTTATACAGCAGAGATAGTATCAGCTGTTTCTCATCTGCATGCTAATGGCATAATGCACAGGGATCTCAAACCTGAAAATATTCTTCTTGATGCAGATGGACATGTAAGAGTGTGCAATATGCTGTCTGGGGGTGTGTGTGTGTGTCTATGTTCATATTCTGATTTTTTTTTTCTACTAGGGCTTGTGTTTTCTGTATGTATGTCCATGCTCAAAGCAGAATTTCAACCTGAAGATATTGATATTATTTGTACTTGTTTGTAATCTGGTGGTTGATCTTTTTGTTGTCACGATCTATGTGATTGGATTTGTTAACTGTGGCCATTACTGCCTTATGTTTAATGTAGTATAGATTACATTGACTGATCTCTAAACTATCTTCATTGTGGTTGATGCTACCCTTGTGTACCAGGTTATGCTGACTGATTTTGGCCTGGCAAAGGAATTTGACGAAACTACAAGATCTAATTCCATGTGTGGAACTTTAGAATACATGTCTCCTGAAATTGTTCTTGGCAAAGGCCATGACAAGGCTGCTGATTGGTGGAGTGTAGGAATTCTACTGTATGAAATGCTTACTGGGAAGGTTGGTATATGATTGTCCTTCAATACTTTTATTTGTGTGCTGCATGTATGTGCACAGAATTAGTGTAAATTGATCCATGTAACTGATTTCATTTTGTGCAAAGCACCTTGTTGTTGTCTGCACGTGTCTGGCTGGTTTAAGGCTCTTCCAGGAGCAGAACATGCCCATTCTTAATAATAATCTTGTTCTAATGTCTTTGTGGAGAAAAGGTCAATTTCATCTGGTGCTTGTTGAAACCAATTTTAAATATAGTATCGACCTATAGTAGTTACATATTTATCAATGTCAAAGAAGTGGCATAGAACTGTTCCAGATTGTTTCTTGTTCTTGTGGCTCTCGAATAAGATTATTGTATGGTCAACAAGGAGCAGGGGGATGGGGAAGGAGGCAATTTAGAAGAGTAGGAATTAGTTGTCATACTTTCCAATCTGTTGGACTTAAGTATGGCTTATGGTTTTAGATTCTATTTCCTTTTATGTTGTTTATTTTTAATGTTTCATACTTTCCCACTCATTGCTTGGTTATTGGCACTTGATCTTAATTTTCTCTATTGTTTACTGTTTTGCAGCCACCATTTACTGGTGGAAACAGACAAAAGATCCAGGACAAAATAATAAAGGATAAGATCAAGCTGCCAGCATTTTTGTCAAGTGAAGCGCACTCAATCCTTAAGGGGGTAAATTCACTTTCGCATATATTTATTCCTTATAACGTATGATTTAATGCTCTCAAAAAGTCTGCGACTTATGTAGCTGTGAACTTAATTTTTCTACTTCATGTTATTCAAATTAGCATAAAACTTGTAATAGCTGTGAAACTTAATTGTGCTGCTTCAGGTTATGCATATTATCGTTAGTCCACACTATCTAGTTTGATTTTTCTTCCCTCTAGAGTCTAGATTGTGATGCTGCCTGCTAAAAGTAAATAGTAATAAAATTTAGGCCTTACACGACTTTCTTATTCTCTTCAGCTGCTCCAGAAAGATGCAAGCAAGCGTCTTGGCAGTGGACAAGGTGGTAGTGAGGAGATCAAGCGCCATAAGTGGTTCAAGACCATTAACTGGAAGAAATTAGAGGCTCGGGAGATTAGGCCAAGTTTTCTCCCTGAAGTTTCGGGGAACCAATGTATTGCTAATTTTGAGGAGTGCTGGACGAAGATGCCACTTCATGATTCTCCAGTTGCAAGTCCAACTTTTGGTGAGAATCCCTTTAAGGGGTACAGTTATGTAAAACCTGCAGCCTCATTTCTTCAGAGAAATGCTTGAGATAGTCTGCATTCCACTCTTGCCCTATTGCCAAGCGTGCCCAAAGATGGCTATGCCAACAGGCTTCTGTCATTAAGTTAGTTTATTGGTCTATCAAAATTTTCAATCATGAACTATATATTTGTGGCTTTTCTCTTCTTTTTGTTTCTTTGAACCTAATACTGCTATTTGCTTATAAAGATGTACTTGTTATATTTTGAAAGAGATAATAATAGATATCATGAAGTTCTGAAGAATAAAGTTTGTGTTGGAGCAGTTGTCTCTAGTACTTTGAATGTTAACAGGTAGCTGTGTTAGGCGTTTAAATCTAGATTTGTCAACTTGTGGACGTTTAATTAGCATGACTAATATATGTAAATATAATTAGGGATTTCCGGGGCGTACTGGGATCATCTCCAGGAAAGTTGAGCTCGATAGGCAGGAGGCAAAGGTCAAAAAGTTTCCAACTTTGCCTTTTGCCCCTTCCAGCTTCTGTTAATTTAGTAAGGTTTTTATCCAACTTCACTCGCCTAAGCTAAGGGTTTTAGGCGTTTTTTTTTTTTTTACATCAGGCTTGTAGCAATTCAAAGACTGTCTCTTGGTAGTGATTGATTAACTGAGTCAGGGTACCGAAGGAGAAGATGACCCTCAAGTCTCCCGTCTCTCCTCTCGCCCTTGATTATCTTCATCAATCTCCAGTTCCCGTTGGAATACTCTCTCCTCCGGGTGTGAGAGAAATTCCTCTAGTTATAACATCGCCCGAAATATATAAAATTTAATATTTTCTAAATTTTTTTAATACATCTTCATTTAGAAAAATATTAAAATATGAAACTTAATGTCTTTAAATATCTAAATTTTTATTTATAATTATTTGGTGAGGTTGAATATTTAAATAATTGGATGTTTAAGTAAATTAAGATGTTTAAAGTATGAATTATTATAGTAAAATAAATTTTAAATTTAAGTTAAAATATAATTCGGTTGGTTAACCGAATTAAACGAAATATTTCAGTTCAATTAATGTTCGGAATAAGAAATTTCGGGGTCCGATTAATGTTGTGCAGATTCGGTTCATTCGGTTAATACCCGAACCGACCGAATGAACAACCCTAATAATTTGTAATATTTTTCTATTAGTCTTTAAAAATTTAGGAGTATAGAAATTTTTATGTGTGTATATGATAAAATCTTTGTAAGTCTGCACAAAAACATGAAAACGTATGCATAACAATTTATTTCAATAAATATTTTACTACATGATATGGACTTGACAATTGAATTGAACTAGGATATTCATCATCATTAATACTGGATTTCATTGATCAAATAAGTGAATGATTTCATACAAACAACTGATGCAGACCCTAGAAACTCCTAAGCAGGCAGAAGAAAAAGAAATCCAGAGTACTTTTTTAGACTCACAGAGAGAACTATTTGTCACACTTCTTCTTTCAAGTAGGAAATATTTAATGATCCATTTATTATTAGGGGTTATGATGCATGCATATATATATATTTTTTTGCTACTATGATGCATGCATGATGATTATTGATTATGGCTTCCATTACTCATAGAGAAAAGGAATTAAAGATATTCTTGTAACTAAACCATTTCAGTTTCACTGACAGTTGCAGTCCCATTAGGCTTGACCTTTCTGTCACCAAAATCTCTGTCTTCTCCGGAGATCTCTTCAAGCGAGCGACCCTTGGTTTCTGGCACCAAGAAAGTGAAAGCAAACCCAAGCATGTTCACAGCACAAAGGGCAATGAATACTTTCTTAACATTATTGTCTTCTTGAGTGTATATCTGGAATACGAAGGCGCCTATGATGGCTCCAGCTTTACCTGAAGCTGCAGAGATACCATGGCAAGTTGATCGGAACCTTGCAGGGAATATCTCAGCTGGCACAACGAAGGTTGTGCTATTGGGTCCAAAGTTGGCAAAGAAGAATGTAAGGGCATAAAGAACGGTGAAGAGCGTGGTGTTTCCTCCACAGAAGTCCTTGGTGTCACTATTGCACTTGTGTCCCCTAAGTTCCGTGTAGCGAAATCCAAGAATGGCCATGCAAATGGACATCATAAAAAAGCCAAGAAGCTGGATTACAAATCGTCCAATCCTGTCAATCAGGAAGACTGTGAACCAGTATCCTGGAACAGTTGCAGCAAGTGCTATGAGGAACATGGCTTTAGAAAACTCATATGTCTCTTCAATAGCATTCATTGATGCGGCTTTAGCCAACAGTCCACTTGCAGGGTAGATGTCATTCTGGGTGAACTGGAGACAATAGAAGGCAATATCCAGCAAGAACCATGTAGTGGAAGTCCCTATAAGGTGCTTTCCATGCCTCTTCATAAACTCAGAAGAGAAAAATCCATATGATACTTTAGGCTCAAGCCTGGCACTTGCTTCTGCAACTGTTAAGTCTGCCTCAAGGACTCTAGCCATATCAGCAGCCGCCTTTTTTTCATCTCCCATAACCAAGGCTGTGTACCTAGCAGTTTCTGGCATTTTTAGACGCCAGTAGTAGGTCATAGCAGCAGGGACGGCTCCAAACATAAGCACTATCCGCCAAACATAGTCTGCTTCTGGCTGAGTTGATAGCACGCGATTTTTACTAAATGGATCGGCTGGAAAAGCAGCCAAAAAGGCCTTGGAGACTGCCATTGTGACAAGTCCTGCAACAAGTAGTCCCATTCCTTGCATTGCAAAGACTGCACCAATAAATGCTCCTCGGGTTTTTTGGTTGGCATATTCGGACATGATCGTAGCTGATAATGGATAGTCTCCACCAATGCCAAAACCTAGCCAGAAGCGGAAGAAACAGAGGGTACCAACCACACTTTTGGCTGTGGAACCAAAGGAAAGGCCAGAAGCTATGGCACAACCCACCATGGTTATAAGGGTGATTCCATAAACTTTCTTCCTCCCAAGTTTGTCCCCAAGCCATCCAAAGAAAAGCTGGCCTGCTAGTGTTCCGAATAAAGCAACTCCAGTGACAGCGTTTTTAATGTCTTTTGGAAAAGCACCTGGCTTGGGACCATGGGGGTCATAGTAGTACAGTCGGCCTATGAGCTTTGTTACAGCAGTTATGCAGAATAGATCATAAGCATCAGTGAAGAATCCCATGCCTGCAATTATGATCGCCTTGAAATGGTAACTCTGAGTCTTTGCTTTGTCAAGTGCTGAGAAAATGGCTTGGCTTCCTTCCGCCATGCTGATTTTTTTTTTCTTTTGCAAGAAGCTGATAATGAGAAACAGTGATGTGCTTCGGATGGGGGATTCAATGCCTGATATATATGAAGTTGAGGGAGCTGAGGAAATGGTATTTTGTGGTTTGTTTGACTTTGAAAGCTGTCACATTCCATACACAAGAAATTCCCATTGAACATAACGTTTGTTTGAACTGCCAATAGCACCAAGAAGGGAAAAAGAAAATTACTATACACTAGTCTTGGCCTTGGAGGATGAAAACAAGAAAATTTGGTGTCTAAGAATATCATAAGAATACAACTCTTCAGCGATATTTCTGCAACACGACTTTGCAGATGATGAGCTTATGATTAAGCTAAAAATGAGCTGTGGAGTGTGGACTAGAAAACAGATTTTATGATCTCCTTGAATGATCCTGTCCCCTGTCTGTCTTGGATTTCTCCAAAGCATGGTTTGGATATTCTTTGCACTCCAATAAATCCCATTGGTTTCTTCAAATTTATAAATATATCTAATGTTGTATTTTCTTATTTATAACGTTCTTCAAGAGGTTTTCAGCCAAAAAAAGGAGTACAAAGTCTATTTAAGAAGCTGCATTGAACTTTCCTCTGAGGTCCTTAAAAGGAGCCTACTGCTTAGAGTGTAACCCCTCACACTTACTCAATGGAGATGCCAGCAAGCAACAGAACCAGACTATTGTGTCTTTATGGCTTTTTGGTGACTTGTCTTCTGTATTCTCAAATCAATGCAGGTTCCCTCTCTCTCTTTTTATTCTTATTCTTCTTCGTGTGTGTGCATGGGTGCGTCATATTTCCACTCAAACTAAGTTTGCACCAATTCAGTAGACATTCTAAAGAAACTGCAAATTTTAGAACTTTATTCTCAGACTTGTGATGACTAATTATTTGGTTTCAAGAAACTTAGTTGAGTCTGCCCCTGTAAGATAGTATAATGCAAGTTTTGCAAGAACTTTTTCTTCACACCTCTTAATGGAAAAGGGTACATCTCGTTTGGCTTAATGCCCAAAATCCACCGTGAAGTATCACAAAAAGGACACTTTGCCCCCTAATCTTTTTTTTGTCCAACTTTGCCCCCTAAACTATGAAAAAAGGACATTTTGCCCCCTGTCGTAACAGGAATTTAGTCACGTGTGTGCACATCTGGTTTGGTCATTGCTATGTGATTTTAGAATATTTAGGACCCTTTAAATGAAAAACAAGAGTGTTTTCCAGTGATAGTTTCTCTTTCATTATTATATATTCCAGAGATAGTTTCTCTTTCAGTATTAGTATATAAGTATTCTTCTGTGAATCTAATCTTTGCAGATGGAAAAATCAAGCTTGTGACAGACCCTACAAGAAATGTGAATCTAAGTCCATTTCAACAATGGATAAGCGCTTATGAATGCCTGCAAAACGTAATTTGTTTTTCTAATCTCTCTTTGTTACACCCTCCCTAACCGAATTTAATTTATGTGTCGAATGTTTGTATGGTAATATATAGAAATCACAAAGCTGTTTCATAAATTCAACCGACTATACACTAACTGAGAAAGGATGGCTGAATGTAACTGGACCTGATGGAGCTGGATTTTGTAAACCTGGAGGGTGTAAAGATCATACCGAGGCAGTGCTTACTTGCATTCATGAGGTTAAACGAGACTACATGTTTCAAAACAAGGCTACAGTGTGGGACCTCAATTTCACAATCAATGATGGATGCACTTCTGGTAATTGCCCTTCATATTTCTCAGTACCATGACAACATTAAAAATGTATTTGCAATTGGACAAATATTATAACTTTGAGATGCTGTCATTTTTTTTTGGTAGGGTTTGATGGAACCACCTATGTCAGTGATGCCGGAACCATTGGCAAGAGTGGCATCACATTCTTGATCTCAATTTTAGCAACTCTATTTCTGCTGGTGCACTTTTATGATTAAACTCTTTTGATTTTCTGTGTCATAAATAGCATACAAGACCTCTAAATGTTAGCCTACTCTTTCTGCTTGATACTGAATTCTGTACTTCAAATAAAGGAACAATAAATAAGAGGACATGGATAGAGAAAGGAACCACTGTGTCTTTTGTGCATGTAATGTAATATGTAATGAATTTTGAAACACTGTTATGCTCAACTTCAGTATTGCTAGCCTGTAGTCTAGATTTTAGTATGGAACTGTCAAAAAATATGGTTTCTCAAAATCTTTTTTCGGATGAATTTGCATTGTTATTTTATTTAATAAGCTAATATGAATGTGAAATCTTGTTTTCTTTTAAGAGTTGGCAATTTTATGTTTGATAGGGTGGATTTGGAGTTTTAATCTTCAACTATGTTGATTGGTGGACAAGGCCAGTTTCAAACTGAAAAAATACAGACAGATTCTATTGATACTCTAAACTTTCCTTCCTCCTTTTACATTACTAACTGTTTCTTCATATAGCAGATGCTTCATTTCAGCATATTTCTTATATTTTCCATTTTAACGTTCAAAATTTTCTTCTAGTATAAAGGACATCGATTTCGAGTGCTTCTGAAACTTAGTTACATGTAACAACTTGGGGAAGAAGTAAATTTTTGCCTAGTGCTTGCTAAAAAACTGTGGGTTATGGACAATAGTGGGAGGAACTCAAGACCTGCTTCCATTGGCAATTGCTGCTATCTTCTTTGGGAGTTCTAACTTGTCAGCACCTACAAACTTGTCCACCTGCCGTCCATCTTTAAGAAAAAAGAATGTTGGAGTTGCACTAATATCCCACGACGTGCTGAATTCCTATAAGATTAAGACAGAATAAGTCATCATCAAGTTTTCACTTAGGCATTGACGACTGATTCATGAAAATGATTCGTAGATATTCGATTAGAGCTAAACTTCTTGCTTGTGAAGCAAGAAAATGATGTTTGATAGATAAAGAAGGGTTTAACTTACAGCGAGCTCATCAATATCCACGGTTACAAACATCAAAGAAGGATAACTATCTGCAAGCTCGCAGTAGGTTTTTTCTATTGATCTACAAGGTGCGGACCATGGCGTGCTGAAATTTGCAACAAGCTGTTGAACAGTTAGAAGCAATGTCAAAAATTAGAACTTTGCATTTTCATTTGACAAAATCTTCTTGTTTCCACTAATGGAAAATGCAATGTCATTATGAACTTACTATCTTTCCATCCCTAGTTGCCTCTGTTTGTTTTGCCTCCCAGCTCTCCAAGGTAGTAATATGGTGCACGTTTTTGCTGACAAGCCCCTCACGCTGAGCGTGATGATCTTTACCGTCTTTGTTATGGTAATTGAAATACTGCACGAACTGTTCACCAGAAGTTATTTACCAAGGATTATGGACTTCAACAATACACCATATGTTTAAACTCTGAATCATGGTTTAATGGCTTTAAATGCTATCAGCTAAATAATGTTCCTTAACTAAGAACTGAAACCCTAGGATTTCAGATTCAAGATCATAATAACCTAAGACCTAGGAAGTGAGAATACCTTGCAGGGGAAGCAATTATGATTTTATGTAGAAATCAACAATGATATTGTTTTAACATACAAAGAAATACATAGGCAATTGACATACTATTGTGAAACAGCATACTATTTAAGAAACAAAGGGCTTTGCTATCAACTGCAGGTTGAGCCTTAATATACCGGCGCTGTTTGTAAACTTGGTTTGTTTAAAATGCAAGTTGAGTGCATTCTTTTTTGTCTTGCTGCAGTTACTCAAAATAATAACAATAAGAAGTGACCAGCTTCATGCTAAAAGTAGATGACCGCGATTGATTATATCAAGAAGTGCCAAAAAAGAAATTCTCTGTGAATGAATTATACGGGAAGAAAAACAAAGTTATGTAATAACAAGTGATGGCCTTGAAAACATCATAACAAGTTATGTTTGTTGTCATTAACAGCAAGAGATGAGGATAGATCAATGCACATGTTTTGTCGCTTCTTGACTAATAGGTCACTTGTCAAGATTTTTATAATGACCAACTCACCTAGTTAATTTGGTTTCGTATTTTACTCATCCAGGTCTTTTAAAGAAAACTAAGTAATCAAAACAAGCAAATGAAACACAAAAAGGAAATTCATATTTAAAAGCCTTTAGAAGTGGAGCAGCCTGTAAAGAAGTAACAAAGGAAAAAAAGCAACTAGCATTTACATCAAAAGCATTCTTTTGTAGACAGCTTTGTTTTAAACTACTGACTCACCTTGGTCCAACAATGTCCCATTTGCGCAACTGACCTTATTGGTGCAGGCCTGCATATTATTATAAAATCCATTACTCAGAACCATTTCTTTATGACTTAACAAGAACAGCCCTGCTATGACAGTATTGATATAATAGTTCTAATGAATTCTACAAGAATGGTCATTATCCTTGATTTCAAAACTCAAAGATCCCTAATTTCTTCATGCATTATTCATTGAAATCCCCTAAAATGGTTCCTCTATGAATTCTACCCTTCATTTCCCTTGATAACATTTTAATTTAGAGTTTCATCTCTTCATTGGTCATCATCAAACAAAATCATGTTGCAGGTGCTGGAAATTTCAGCAAGAACTTACCTACAATGGACCTGTTTATCATTCTGATTGAAGTTTCATTCTCCAATGAAGGTTTAAGGATAGCAATGCAATTGAATATAAGATGTTTTGCAGGAAATATACATAAATTTGATGCAATTTTTTTAAAAATAAATGCAGCAAAGTTGGTTATGAGATTTATCCAAAAAAAAAAAAAGGAAAAAGGGGAGGAAAAAAAAAACATACCCTGGGATCCTTTGGATTTGATATTCTTTGTAATCAAAACATTTTGAATGAAACCATGTAATTA
This sequence comes from Corchorus capsularis, assembly GCA_001974805.1. Taxonomy (NCBI): domain Eukaryota; kingdom Viridiplantae; phylum Streptophyta; class Magnoliopsida; order Malvales; family Malvaceae; genus Corchorus; species Corchorus capsularis. Next base: position 25,164 of record AWWV01012504.1, read on the forward strand.
CAGCCCTTCATGCCGAAAAGGGAAAAGAGGGAGGAAAAGATAAAAACTATTGGAGGAAAGAGAAATGGAAGAAGCAATGAATGTGAACCAAAGGATATAGGATTTGAGATGTTTTGTTTTGATAGAATAATGTGTTTCTATTAACTCCCGAGTCCGAGTGTTTGCCATTTCATTACTCGGTTTTTGACAGAATGAGTTTGTTAGTTATTATTAATTAATAAGGAACTTCTGTAACCAACTGCTAAATATGGCATAAATATACACACTTGTCTTTTTTTTTGTTCATCTTAGTTTTATCATTTATATAAGTGTTAAGTTTTTGGTCACATTATTATTATCCTCTATCATTGTAATGATTGAAAAAAAAAGTTATAGTTGATTGTGGATGACATGACACTTTAAAAAAACACTGATTAAATCTTGTAAGAATACACTGCAATTTGGAAATGGAAAAAGAGTTATTTCCCAGCTAATTATAAGGATAAAGAAGCTTATTCTCCTTAAGGTTGTTAATCTGACAACCTTAAGAAAGACTAGAAAATTGAAGATTTTGAGTCCCATTTAGAGCACAAGTTTTTGTTGCAATCATGGTGTTTGGATGTTTGATTCTGCCTCTGAGGATGTCCGGTTCTTCGAATCAGATTGTCGAATGTCCTCTATCATTCTAACAGTTTCCTCCATGTTGGGACGCATATCCGGTGTTCTTGCAACACAAGCTAGGGCAATCTGAAGCATCTGCACCATCTCCTCTTGGAAACTTTGGAACCTCAACAGCTCCACATCAAACACTTCCGCGGTCCATTCTTCCCGAACAACAGAGCGAACCCATCTTGGAAGATCAACCACCTCATCATGGCCTGAAGGCTGGAGGGGAGCTTTTGCTGTCAACAACTCAAGAAGAAGCACCCCAAAGCTGTAAACATCGGATTTTTGAGTTACTTTTCGTGTTTCAATGACTTCCGGAGCACGGTATCCAGCTATACGAGACATGGTTAGAGGGGCAGTCATTAAAGAAGCCAAGCCAACATCAGAGACACAACCCTCAAGCTCATTGGTTAGAAGGACATTGGAGGACTTGATGTTGCCATGAGTGCATTTACCACCACCCTCAGTGTGAATGTGTGCAATTCCTCTTGCAGTGTCAAGGGCAATCTTCATTCTTGCATCCCAATCCAGTGGAGTTCTCCCTGCACTTCTGTTTCCTGTCATTGTTGGAAACACAGAAATAAGCCAAACAAAAAGTCTCAATCCATGGATTGTATGTTTCTCAAACAACAATTCAAAGGTTCAAAACAGAGAAACCTAGCCTGCACTCTGTCCATAGTCCCTACCAATATGAACCAACAATAGTTTCGCATAAACATTTTTGCAGTAATTAGATTATTATATTGTAATGCCTTTGTTCTGATATAATAACAAAATTTTGGCAACAAAATAATTGTTTCTTTGAACTTAAAACATTGATTCAAGCCTAGAAAAATTAATCACCTAGAAACTAGCTTTGCCCTGTTCAATGCTTAGTCCCCTGTTTCAGAATGCAAAAAAACAGAGGACCAAAAACAGAGGAAAAACAGGGGATGTATGAAGCTAACAAATAAATAATACTGAAATGGAGTTGAGATGAAACATACCATGCAAGAGCGAGAACAAGCTTCCGGCGGGCTTGTAGTTATAGACAAGAAGCTTCTCATCCTTTGAAAAGTAATAAGCTCGAAGCGGCACCACATTGGGATGTCGACCGACTTTGTCAAGAATTTCCATTTGCTGCTCAAACTCCTTCTTCCCAACTGCAACTTCCTTCAATCTTTTCACCACCACTTGCGTCCCTTCCTCCAAAGAAGCTTTATATGTAGTTCCATAGCTTCCTTTCCCAAGAACTTCAGCTGAAGCCTTCAATAAATCCTCAAGATCAAAGTTGTAAGCGCATCCTTCAAAAAAGAACAATTTGTTCTTCTCAGCTTCCTGCACTCCACTTCCGAAATCATTAGGCTTCTGACCCTTTCCACTTCCGGCGATTTTCCTCTTCAGCACGCCGCCGCCGCCGCTATCCCTCTTCTTCAAACACCGTACGAATATCACTACTAGAAGCAGAAACAGAATCGCTGAGCCACCGATGGCTATCGCAATGATGGAACCGGCGCTTAGTTTGTGTTTGGAAGTAGAATGAGAAACTGACGATGGGTTTGGGAAGTAAGACGGGGAAGAAGACGGCGAAGAGGAGGAGGAGACGGCGGAGCAAGGATTTAGCGGTGAACCACAGAGCAATGGGTTCCCAATAAATGAAGAAGAAGGAAATCTTTTGAGAGAATCTGGGATCGAGCCTGTTAAATTATTATTGCTAAAATTCAAAACTTTGAGACTTGGGAGATTTAGGTAAGGGATGGTTCCGGAAATAAAGTTGTTTTCGAGGTTCAGAGTGATGAGCCGTGACAGATTCTGAATTGTCGACGGAATTGTTCCGGTGAATGAGTTGTCGGATAAATCAAGCACGTTGAGTTTGGGAGAAAAAGAGGCGGGAAAGACACTGGAGAAATTGTTATGTTGGAGGAATAAGCAACGGAGCGAAGGAATGGAAGGGATGTCAGAAGGAAGATTTCCAATGAGGTTGTTTGATCGAAGACTAAGTACCCTCAGAGCACCAAGTTTTCCGATGGTATTGGCCGGAATTGAACCAGTCAGTCCGATTCCGGGAAGCCGGAGTTTAATCACATTGGTTCCATTTGAGTTGCAAGTTATACCAACCCAAGAAGTGCAAACTGGGACAGTTTGATTCCAGTTGAGTTTTCTGGCATGTGGAACAGCAGCAGCAAATGCAAGGAGGGCTTGCCGGTCGGAATTCAGGTCGGCCGCCGCAAATTTATGAAGGAAAAGGAAGACAAACAAGAGTTGGAACTTCATGGACATTTGTTTCTGTAAGAAGATTGAGGCAATTATGTAATGCCTGTCTGAAATCTGACTTTGAGTAGTTTTATTCTGCTGCTTTTCTGGTTCAGCTAAAGAAAATGATGCAACATAGTTAAGTGAACACGTATCAGAAAAAATGCAGAAATCATGAACTTAAAAAACAAACAACACATAAACAGGAATAAGTGTCTGTCCTTTCAGCTTAAAGTTGTGTTAAAGCAAAATTGTGATTTGGGTTTGAATTTTCATTTCAAAGATGGCATAAAAGATGGACTTTTTCTGCACTAGTAATGCAATGCAAAGTTCTAAAAAGAAAAATTAAGCTGGCCCAATTTATTTTTCAAAAAAAAAGAAAGAGAGAGAGAGAGAGAGAGAAGTACAAAAGATGAGGTATTTTACTTTCATATATATTCAAAAGCAAATGGGTAGGAAAAAGTATCCAAGGGGAAGAAAAAGAAAGCATCATAATAAAAGAAAAAGCAAAAGTTGCATTATTCTTTGTTCAGTAAAGAGAAGGCCTTTGGTTGCATGAAAAGTAATATCTTTAGTAGCACCACTCCGGCTAATATGGGTGTCACCAACTCATGCAATATCTCTCATTATGTTACTTATAAAATCAGTGTTAATTTCCTTTTGACTGTTAATAAATGTAGGCTTAATGGCTAAGGAGCAAATTTCTGGTGGGGGAGCAACAAATCAATTATAGAGCTGTTAAACTACTAAGTTTTCTTTCTAAGTGGTAAACAAAATAACTATACTTTGACCCTAATAACTTTCCAAGAACAGAACAGTGATTAGTACACTACAAACTACAAAGTGTGCATACTTACTTCCATCAGTAAAATCTGGCATATCCTGGTTTGAACATGAATCTACTGGTGCAATAATTACCACTTTTTTGGAGTAGTAAGTCAGGCCAAGATCAGTTTAGCTGATTCCGCTGCCGCCGGTCGCCAATTATGAAATCATTTCTTGTCTCAAGACAAGTAGTGTTGTGATGTAGCAAGAAAGTGGGAGGTGTAAGGTAACATGTTTGGAAACATACACATTTATGCCTCAGAAGAATCAAAATTTCCTCTAATGTATTATGGTGGTCAACATGAATTGAAGTCCTTAATCCTACTATATATATACTATTCATCAAACTAATGCTGCAGAATTAGCTGCAACTGCAAGCAGCTGTAAGTCCAAGTTAGCTGCACTGTCTATTACTAGCTTGTAAGAAGAGATTGATGGCCAGGTTGGTATAACTAATTTGCAATGATGGAAAGCAAAATTCATGAAAATTTGAACAAAAGGGAAAAAAGGGTTTTGCCTAGTAAAAACAAAGGGATCAAAATCATATAACTTTTTGCATGCATAGGCAACGGGCTTAATTAACTTAACCCTTGGCTAACTTTTATTTGGGTTGGTGCTGTAGGCAGAATCCAGAAAAGGGGTCAAGGGTTGGGTTTCAAGGCCATATAGATAGCCATTACACTAGTGCCACTAGTCCCAAAATCCACCCCTTCATCTTTTATTACATGTACAAAAAGCTAAAGAGACTTTGCTTTATTTTGATTGATCTAAAGTGAATTTAATAGGAGGACCAATCATACAGACTTTATCCCCAATGACATTTAAATTTGAAAAAATATATTTGTTTGAATATTCCATTTATTTAAATGCCTGTTAAATCATCCTTCATTATCAAGAATGTGAATCATCTTCAAAGAAAGATATATATGGAGAATTGAAAACAATGGGAGAATTAATTATCAGGCCATAGACTTTGATATAAACATGATAATTATCAACAAACATACTAATAATAATCATGTTTAGCATGATTTCATGAAGGAAATACTATAGTTGAAGTCACATGGTAGGGTCAATTGGATTTCCTTTTTGTCTTTAATCTGTAAGTTGCAAGTAATAGTCTATTTGTTTCGGTATCAGTAAGGGCAATTGCAAAGCTTGACCATGGTAGCTTGCTTGTGGGGGCAGAGCAGTTGAATGTAAACTGCAGCCCTTTCTGGTTATAAGTCATTATCCAACTTCATTGCATGGGTACGTGTGAGTAATAAACGGGCCATTCCCATTTCCCATAATCCATATTTCATTTCACTACTAAAAATAAATATAGTATGAGAGTAAGACCAATTGACTAAACTTGGCAATGGGGACAATGGCCAAAAGTAGTTAGCCGTAAACACCAGGTTTTAAATTTAGCATATAGCCAGTAACATCAAAAACATCATCGTAGGGTGTTCTTGTGATGACGGAATCTTGAAGGATTCATGACTGATTGCTTTGGTTTGGTTTCGTATTGGGAAAACGTTCACGTCGGTTAAAATGGCAAGTTTGCATTCCTGGGAAGCTGCCTGTTACTGTATGTTGGACTTGGATCAAAAGCTAAACACCAATAACATGTTTTCTTCTGGTGAAAATCAGAGCATAATCTTTTTCACTTCCCCTATCTCATTGGGCCAAAATGTTTTCTGATAAAATCAGGGTCATTTTTCTTTCACACCACATTGGGCCCAAAACTCCTTGAGCTGGAGCTTAACCTCACTAACTGATACATAAAAGACATGACCGAATCAACCAACAAGTGGTTAATTCAAGTGATTTGGCACTTATTTCCCTTAAATAAGGTCTCGGATTTAAGTTTTGAGAATGCAAAAAACCATTATTGGGAGAACTTTTACCCTATAATGGGTCAAGCCGGCTCGAACAAGGTTAATTTGTAATAAATATACGAGCGTCAATCGGAAGAGAAGGCATGATGATACATAAAAGACAGAAAGAATGTCTCCTAAACATTGTAAGATGAATGGCACAAATGGCAAAAACCTTGTCATGTTATTCACAGCAAGTCAGTTGTAAGATTTATTTGTTTCAGTCAATTTGACTACAACACCTTAAAAATCTTTGGGGAAAACAATGGCCACAAGCAGTTTAAGTTTAAGGCAGGCAAAAGTACTTCCAAAGGATTACTCCAGTATATATGCAGGGCACTCCTACATCAACTCAATTATCCGGGAATTGACAGAGCCTCAAGCAAACTTTCAAAAACTTAAGAACAAAATCTAGCAAGCCATCATTAATTGCCACCTTTTTCAAGCTTTTCAATTTCTTCACGGTGCTTTCTTTCAGCCTCTTGAAGTTCTCTTTCAGCATCCTCCTCTTCCTCAATTTGGTCAAGATCATCAAATTCTTTTGTCGCTGCCATTGCTTTCACTACAGGATCTCTCAGTTCAGAAATCAATCCGCCACCAACCTTGTACTCTTCTTCATCACCAATAAGGAATAGCCGCTGATCAGGTCCTGATGCCATGGGAATGTCTACTGCTAATAGTTTAATATCATGCTGCAAATAATGTTATAACATCAGTACTGCTGCAATGGTATATATAATGGTCTAACACGAGAGAGAGATAGGGAACCAAGGAACCATAACAGAAGGCCTTTATAGATTTTCAGAAAAGAAATGGTATGAGGAAAGGTGAGCATTAAACAATAAATGTTACATTTATCGAAAGGCAAATAATCAGCTCCCTCTGCTTCATTCATAAGAATGGAGGAGAGATTCCCCATAATTATCAACAGAAACAACTTGACTTTAATAATTAGCAGACAAAATAATGAACTATATTATACTTGAGACTTCGAATTCTGTTTCCAAGGGCCTCTTCCTCTTCTCTCATCCAAAGAATAAGGCCCCAGGTATTTCATACATATAGCTTATTGATGATATATTTGAGAACAAGGGACGTTAAATATAGCATGTTGCTTTCAGCCTTCCACATTTCAGTTCTCAGTAAGCTTAACATATATAGAGCAACAAAGACTGGATTTGGTGCACAGAATTTGAGCTCTTAATAGTCAAAACTGCACTAGAATAGAATATAGAGTAAAAGAGAATTTTATTTTGAGGGTAACATTCAGGGGCCTTCAAGGAATACTTCCAGGAGGTTTGCTACCTCCTCACAGGGAGTTGATAACCAAAGGAAGATGCTCTCTCTGTTCTATGATGGGTTTAATAAACAAAAGATATTACACTTTAACCACTCAGCATTGTAAATCAACACTTAAAACTATGAGGTTGGCTCTCGCATAGAGTAGGGCTTAACAGTTGATTTTCAATGAAATGACCAAATTAACCCCAGAAGCATACGAGTTACTACTTAGTTTTACAAATCATCTCACATCAAGGGGAGAGTGGTTTCTGCTGTTGAACAAGGTTAATCTGTTGTTGGCCCAAGAAAAGAAAGATAAGTGAATAGTGGTATAGAAACAAACCTGGCCTTTATTCTTCTTGACTAAAACACTCACTAAACCCTTTCTCTCAGAACCTTGGATAGGGAAGATAAGAAAACAACGCTTGCTTCTAAGCTTCAGCTTGAAGTCCTTCAGCGTAAGGCCACCTCCAGACATCACATAAGCTCTTAGATCTGTTCCAGTAAGAGGTGCACCCATGACCTCAAGAATCCCAGCAGCTGTATTAAGCTTCCTCATTGCCATTCTATAAACCTTGTCAGGATTTATGGTAAACCTTGAACGAACATACAGGCCCTAAAGATCATGAAATGAACACGAAGCAGAAGAGGTAAGCATTAGCGCTACAAAAAACCAAAATAATCACATTCATGAACCGTAAACCTAAACACCCGCACTACAAAGAAGCAACGTTTACTTCAAATGGAGCATACAAACCCATTAGTCTACAAGGAAAAGTATTCTCTTATAAAAGAAAACACACGCGCGCAAACACACAGAAAACAAAACAAAGCAGAAAGGACCATCAGTACCAACGGGCCACAACCAATAATTCAAGTTCATCTCAATAGCTAAATTTGCACGCACTGTGGTTTATTTACAAGACAAGAATTGAATCCAGAAACCAGTGAATAAAGATTCATCCTGTTATTTCAAATGTGCAGTGCATTCAAAAACTCGGAATTCAGAGTATTTCATCAGAAGTTGTAAAATTCTTCCTTCAATAAATCAAAGCAAGACATTTTCCCCAAAATTCACATTTATTACAGTTTGCATATACAAAGTTCTAAGTACATTCACTAATGAATATATGAACAACTCAAGCAGCAACATTTGTTAAGTTTATGCATAAACCTATAATCACGATGTCAAGGATTGAATGTCAATCAATCCAAAACAACAGCAAACAATAGCAGTTCTCGAACAAGTAAAGCAGTTAGAAGGCAATCCAAACAAAGCAGAAGATAACAACTCACAGCGAAAGAAACCATTGCAGCGGAAAGGGCAAGAAAGCCATACTTTGCCATTCCTTCAGAGAGGCCAACAAAAGTGTTTGCGATACCAAACATAATTCGCCAGACCAAAATACAAAGCACAACTCCTCCAGCACCGAACACAAACAAGTAATTCCTCTTGAAAAATGCATCGAAATGCAAACCAATAGCCTCGCGATACCTCGACAACGTGGAAGTTACGGCCTTTGCTGGATTGTTCAAAACGGTTTTGGGCAAACTCACATTAAGTTTTAATTTTTGACCCAAATTAGAGGGTTTAGTGGAAAAGAAGCGAAACCCAGATGGGGAAAAGGAATAGGGTTTAGAAGCAAAGTAAAAATTCCTCAAAGGGGCCGTTTGGTGGGCAGAGCGAAGCATGAATTGGGAAAGACCTGCATTGGAGGAAGCGGGAGTGGAAGAGAGCCGATTGAAAGCATTAGAAGCGTAAGATGAAACAGAAGAAGACGAAGAAGACGAAGGGGTTCCAGAGGCAAAGGGGTTGACTTGATGGCGATTACAATGGAGTTTGAGGAAAGCAGAAGCAAGTCTGGAAGAAGAAGACGACGAAGACTTCCACATTTTCAGGTTCAGACTCTTAGATTCACTGATCGCACAAACTCTTAATCAAATCAAAAGATCAAAAAAGGAAGGAAGAAGCCCTAATCTATGTAAAACCCCAAAACTGTAAAAATTCACTGCCAGCTTAATTTCCTAAGACAAAACCCCGAGGGGTGAAGGAGGGAACAACGACGGTGCAAGGACGACAAGTTTAGTAGTAATCTCTTTCCTCCCTTTGAATCTAGTACTACTTCGGGTTTTTCCCCGTCCGACAAGTTTTCTCGGGTCGGACTCCCGCCTCTTTCGAACATCGGGTCGGGGTTTTCCATTTTTTTTAATGGTCTTCTTTTTCGTTGCATTATTTCATTGTAGGAGATAGCCAAGGGTGCACCCATGCACCCCTTAGGTCCTGTTTGATGCATCCTTTGGCATTGATCGGATCGGTTAGTAGTCCAAATGGTTCAAACGACCTACCAAATACTTTTTTTCGGTGGGATCAGTTGATCTCCATTAACACATGTTTTACAACCATTGAGAATATTCTCATTTGTACAGTAACAAATTTTATATGTACAGTAACAAATCTAATACGTACTGTAACCAATTTTACTCTCACCGAACCAATCTTACCGGTGTACCAAACAGGGCCTTAGTCACAAAACCCAAGAGAATAATTTTGTTGGAAAGATAAAAGGTAAATGAGGTTGGGTTTTGACTTTTTCAAATGTCTAAAATATCCTTAAAGAAAATTTAGCTATAAAGTAAAAGGTTTAGCTCCTAAATAAATAGATATTTTAATTTTAAGGGTAAGGTTTTAAATATAAATTATATTGTTAATAGGGTTTTAGAAAAATATATATAACTAAATTAATAAAATTTAGCAATAATTTGATAGGGTTTAGCCCCAAATAAAAATAATTTATTTATTTTAAGGGTTAATCCTAAATTTAACACCCATCAACTTAGGGTTTTAGAAAAAAAATATTCTATTAAAATTTATTTTTAAAAAATAGTTTTTGAATTGAATAATAAAATTTGAGTATAAATTGAACTAAAGGATAGTTTTGTCATACAATTTATTTAAAAAGTCAAAACAACTCTTTTTAATCATGATTTCACCCCTTTTAATATGCATTTATTGCACAAAAAAAATAATTTTTTAATACTAATTTGGCTGACCCTTCATTGTAAGTTACTACATATATTATTCTTGCAAAAAAAGTAAATATTTTTAGTTTTTTTGAGATAACAACTGAATTTATAAATCATCTGGGTTACAAACATTAGGTGGTAAAAACATGTACCGCACACAAGTTACATCTTTTGAAAGAGCAAATTTAGCTAACCTATGAGCACAAACATTAGCTCCTCTGTTAACATGAACAATCTTAATGTTATGAAAGAAACTAAATAAAACCCGAATATCATCTAAGAGACACGCCCCCTCCCAGTAACAAGACTCTCAACTATTGATTGCAAGAACCGCTGTTAAGCAATCACTCTCAATAATACAATTCCTTACACCCTCTCTAACTGCCAACTGAACTCCCATTTGGATTGCCAACACTTCAGCATACAAGGAGTCCAAAGTTAAAGGTTTAGAAGCCATACAACACACATAGAACCTCGCCATCATGATCTCGCATAACAACACCTAAACCTGTCTGGTACTTTGAAGCCTCAAAAGCTGCATCTACATTGATTTTCCTCACCCCTACAGGTGGAAGACTCCATCGAATTGCCGCCTCACCATCACCTCGTACTTGTTCAGGTTGATCCTCATACAACGCTTGCTTAACATGGTTATCAACCTGCAAGGAAATAGCCAAGGGAAGCCCACATATAGCCTCATGATAGCACCTGTTCCGATTATACCATAGCATCCAACATGTAAAAAACAGCTGATCTATAGAACCTAGTTGGATAGCCTTTTGGAATAAACACTGCAAAAGATCTGAATTGTTAGCCCACATACTGTAATAGTCAAGCACCCAAGGATATTGCAGTTCCCAAATTGCTTTACTCAGAGGGCATTCAAAGAAAAGATGTGCCAAAGTCTCTCTCGCATTCTCACATAGTACACAATCCTCCTCCACTTCTATTCCCTTCATCTGCAAAATTGACCGAATTGGAAGGAAACCCTTTACCAACCGCCATACAAAAAAGTGCACCTTGGGATACACTTTAGAATTCCAAATTATACTCCACAATGGCATTCGATCAACTACTTGAGAAACCTCCCGGCCAAGGTTTTTTCGAGCCACAAAATAACCCGACCGAACAGAAAAATTCCCCATTATATCTGGATTCCAAATTAGAACACCTTCAACACCTTGATTCGGAATTGGCAATCCCCGTATTTTGCAGCAATCATCAACATCAAAAAACTCTTCCAACTTATCAATTTTCCAAGTCCTAGTATGGTGATTAATAAGCTCAGAAACTCGCAAGTCAGGCACTTGAGCAAAAGGAACTTTCAATCTTGGTCTAAACAGTGGAGGATTGTTAATCCACTTATCATAAAATGCCCTTATATCAGCACCATTACCAATAACAGCTCTACCAGCTAACAAACTTCGCCATAAAAATGAAGGATTTCTACCCAAAGAAGCACGCAGCTCTACCTGCATCCTTCCTCAATAACAGCTCTACCACCTGCATCCTTCCTCAATAACAGCTCTACCAGCTAACAAACTTCGCCATAAAAATGAAGGATTTCTACCCAAAGAAGTACGCAACATACAAGAACCTCTAAAATATTTAGCCTTCAACAATCTATAACACATAGAATCCTTATTATGCAACAGACGCCAGTACTGTTTAGCTAGTAATGACAAGTTAAAAGTCTCAAAATCTCTAAAACCAAGCCCCCCATCAAAATTAGACACACATAATTTATCCCAACTACACCAATGAATTTTTCTCCGATCATTTCTCTCCCCCCACCAAAAATTAGCGATGATCATATTTAGCTCATGGAGAAAAGTTTTTGGGAACTTAAAACAACTCATAAGGTAAAGAGGCATTGCCTGTGCTACTGCCTTAATCAATACTGACTTCCCTTTTGTAGAAAGGAGTTTACTGTTCCAACTTCGAACCCTATTCCAAACCCTATCTTTTATAAAATGGAGCTCCCTTTTCCTTGCTCTACCAATCATTATTGGCAAGCCTAAATATTTTTCATTCTCCAACATTCTTCCTACTCCCAGGTGCTGCATAATACCAATTCTTAACTCCTCCGGGGTATTACTACTAAAAATGACCGCAGATTTATCAATATTTATCTGTTGTCCCGATGCTAACTCGAAATCCCGAAGCAAACCCCTTACCACATCGCATTCATTAAAAGAAGCTCTGAGGAATAATAGGCTATCATCTGCAAAAAAATAAATGGGAAACTTTAGGAGCATACCTATTGACTGCAACCCCTTCAATTTTCCCCTCCGAAACAGCATGCTTAAGCATCGAAGAAAGCCCTTCCATACATAGCAAAAACAAATAGGGACTTAGAGGATCCCCTTGCCCGGATACCTCGAGTAGGCACAATACGATCACTTTGCTGGCCATTTATAAGTACAGAATAGGTCACATTACATAAGAAGGAGAATTTGCGTATTATTAGGCATAAGATTGTTAGCAACATTCTTCCATTTGCGTCCCAAAGTCTGCTTCCCTGAAGGCCCTGCTCCAAAAACAAAAGAAGGAGAATTTGCGTTATCCCCCAACTGCTCTCCAGCTCCACTTTCCCCTTGTCGGCCCAACACATTATGCCCCAATCCATCTATATTTTTAGCATCCGAGGCCGGCCCAATTCCAGGAATAAGTTGGTCCAAAATATTGGCCAACCTAACAGCATCAAATTTAGCGACACCTGGTTTCAAAGGGTCTTTCCCAACTGGAACCAATGATTCAGCAGAATCATGTCCCACCTTTAGCTTAATTCTTAGCTTGCTTAATTCTTGTTTTAGCATAAAAGCATACTATATTCCTTTGATTTTGAGCATTATTTCTTGGACTTTATACTGAGAATCAATTGAAATTGCAACCCATTGGCTTCAAACATATAAAACCCTGCTACATATAAAACCCTGCTAAATGACTTCCCCCAGATAAGTAGGGGCTTGTTTGGTCAAAAAAAAAAGTTAAGTAGGGGCTTGCTATTGCATTGCACAAGAAAACGAAAGTGAAAAACATGGGACCAAAAATTAAGAAATTTGAGCTATTTGGCTTCCTGCCAGTGTCATCCAAAGAGTCACCACAGCTTAAAACAATGTTTTCGTAAAAGAAACAGAATAGCAGAGATCAAGTCAAATACCAAGCATATAAATGAAACAAAATGAAATGATAACAAAACTGCAATTCCATTACAAGCTCTGTGCCATAGGGTGAAATAACAATTCACAAAACCAAATAACCTCAACAACATATCTCTTCAACTGGGGAAAGATATGCAACAACAAACTATTATAATAAACTAGAAATGAGTTCAACTGAATGTAACTAGAAATGAGTTGAACAGAATGTTTTTCAGAGCAATTCAAAATTTTGTAGGTAGTCAGTCTACAGTCTAAGCTGGTACTGATGTGGATAGAAAAGCTCTTCCAGGTTGACGATTGGCCAAAGGTCCATGACATCCAAGAAGCTGCACATATACAACAATTCCACTTCAGAAAACCAAAAACCAAAAAGGGCCAATTCAATTGCTACACTTGCTCATATTCATAAGCATAAGTAACATTTTCATTTTATTTAGTGCAGACAATAATGACATAGGGATGATAAAGGACGGAGAAAATAAAGCTCAACGAAGAGAGCTAGCTAACAAGTTACTAATAAATATGCATATTTAGTCAAATTTGCATCCCTCCTAAAAGAAATGGGTTAATTACACAGATATCAAAGAACAAAATGATGGTATGAAGACGGTTTGAAAGAGATAATATTCCACAATATCTTTAATATAATGTATTACTACCTTGGCATTGACACCATCTGGGACAATCCTGTTCTCAGATTTCCACTTCAGATAATCAGCACGGCTGTACTTGGTAAATCCCCTGAAAATGACAATAATAACAGTATGTAATTGATCTTAAACCATAGATAAAGAAGATAGGTGACTTGCTGTTTGTGCATATCTCCTGAGGGTGTCTTTGGTGCAAGGATTATGGGAAGGATAGGATACTTTTTGGGCGGATGATAGGATTATTTTTATACACAAATATAACCCAATCCTACCATAATCCTTGTACCAATCACACCTTTAATATAAATGAAGAAAAGGAAAAGCATAACTTAGAGCAACCATGAGACCACCTGTTTCCTGATACAGATTCATGCTCTTTACCAGGTTGTCAAAGGATTAGTGGGAAACAAGATTAAGTGATTCCTATGTCCTTATCATGCAAAATTCGCTATACCCCACAATGAATGAAAAAAAGGTACTAGCAAGTAAAGAACTAGTTTAACTTTGATGAGTAAGAAAAATGCATACCACTTCCTGCTAACAATAATCTTTTGACGGCCAGGAAACTTGAACTTGGCACGGCGGAGGGCCTCCTGAGCATGATGGCTGTTGCTGTCCTTGCAACGAACAGAAAGCAAGACCTGACCAATGTCAACCCTTGCGCAGGTTCCTTGAGGCTTCCCAAAAGCACCCCTCATTCCAGTCTGGAGCCTATCAGCCCCGGCACACGAAAGCATCTTGTTGATACGCAGGACATGGAAAGGATGAACCCTGACTCTCAAATGGAAAGCATCCTTGCCAGCAAATTTGGCCATGTACTTGTTGCAGGCAATACGAGCAGCCTCCAATGCCTCACTTGAGACATTCTCTTTCTCCCAACTGACAAGATGAACACAGAAAGGGAACTCATCCACACCCTTCTTCTTCATCCCAACATCATAAATCCTGATCTTGGGATCTGGGACACCACGGCAGTAGCGAGATTTTGGGTATGGCTTGTTCTTGATTTGGCGATAACACCTTGCAGGTCCTATGGGAATAATTTCAGAAATCAACATAAGCAAAGGAATACCCAAAGTCAACACAATACTACAACAATAGATTCTTACAAAAATGCATGTTATAACCATGGGAATATAAATAATTCTGTTCAAAAGAGATAATTTCAAGAACCCTTTTAGGGTTTATCTTAGAGATTTAGTTTAAACAGTGCTTGAGAGAAAATGGGTGCATCTTTATAGATTCTACAAAAGCAACAGAACAATTTGCCAATGCCATAGAAGACGATCCATACAGTAAAGCAGCATTTGCTAGAAATAACTGAGTGCATAGAAAATAAATCGTATAAATATAAATGAAAGGAAAACAAACGTAAACAGCACTTAGAAATAGAAATAATGAAAAAAAGCAGTAAAGAAGGCAAAAAGGAAAGTAACTCACTCCTCCCCATTGTCGTTCAGTCCAGATGAGAAATTGAGATTTCTTTGTTTAGGAGAGCAGTCGCAGGGGCGACAAAAACCCTAGCCGACCCCTTCTCTTATTGATGAACCACATCATATCATGGGCTCAAATCTAGCCCATTTAGTTGAATCTTGACCAGCCCAATTTCTTTTCTTTGGACCCCTACGGCCTACCCTACTTTTCTCATTTCATTTAAACCATTTTCTATTTTTTAGGAGCATTTTTTTTATATTTAATCATTTATTATTAACAAATTTTTAATAAGACAAACATCGAGACTACTTCTTTAATCTTTAGTATAGGTTGTTCCAACGCATTGGCAGCCAACAATGGAATGAGGTCCTTTGTAGTGTAGCAAAAAGTTCGTCAAACACAAGATTGAGTCTAATTTGTCAAGAGATCTGCACACTTGTTACCTTCTCTAAAGATATTTATTTATCTGTAATCTGTAATAAGCAAAAGAAATTAAAATTACTACATACATACATAGTACTAAATGTTATTAATAAGCCAAGTTAGGGTTTATATTGAATTGTAATGGTGCATATTATAGGCAAAGAAACAAAAATAATTTCATGATAACCATCCATGTGAATTGTTATGGAACCGAAAGGCAAAAAAGTTGGGGGTTTTATTAGCTAAGGCCCAAAAAGCCCGAGAGAATAATACAAAGATGCTGAAGGCGATTGAATTCGAGACCCCTTTGAGTAAGTTATGGATGATTTGCTAGCTGAGTGATGATATATATTGAATTGAGGAAATATTGAGTTAGTGAAATCCCTGAAGAAAGTGATTAAGTTAAGCATAAGCACGTGTCTTCTCACCTATGGATATGCATGATTAAGAAATTGGATTGTACTTAATAAAATTATCAGCAACTTGATTCAAGGAATCAAGATGTATTAACATGTCAACTGTCAAAATCCTCCTACTTAAGATCACACATGATGAACTAGTACTATTTCCTTTTTTCTCAGTTCAAAGAATATGAGAATAGCAACTTATAAATAGATATATGATGATAAAACAGGAAGTACAATCTGCCATAGCAACTGCATTTGCATTTTGCGTTGATCCACAACTGCTCAATTACAACACCACTAGCTACACTGCAAGTGATTTCAAGGCAACTTCTTCTTCATCACCATTTTTACATGCCTTTTCGTGGAGACCATGCATCTGCGTGAACCAAAGTAATGATTGCCACAATGGAAGTGATGAAGGCCAACTTGGCTGATCACAACAGTCTACAGATCCTTTTGGTGCAAAGAAAATAATTGACATGGAAAGCAAAGTGACGACGACCATGAAATCAGCAGACATGATGAACCAAC
Source organism: Corchorus capsularis (assembly GCA_001974805.1). Taxonomy (NCBI): domain Eukaryota; kingdom Viridiplantae; phylum Streptophyta; class Magnoliopsida; order Malvales; family Malvaceae; genus Corchorus; species Corchorus capsularis. The sequence continues at coordinate 41,642 of AWWV01012504.1, forward strand.
AAGTGTCATCAAAGTTGACTATGGAACTCCTCATATCCTCATATAGCCGCCACGACATTACCAGACACAAGAACAAAGAGCAGCAAGAAATAGCACAAGAAACAGCATTGTTGATCTTCATAGCTACCTTTGGCAGGTGCTTGATAAACAACAAGACGGTAAAGTAGACTGTCAAGTGACTATAAGCAACAGTAAGGCAGAGGCTTAAAAGACCAAGAAACATAATAAAAGTCATTGCTAGTAGACTTGTGACCAGATGTTCGGATATGACGAAACAAATAGTAGACCAAAACAATGCCTGACCAACTGAAAGGATAAAGAGACCAATTAGCAACACTGCCCAACCTAAAATTGGCATTGATTCTGCCAGTGCTGCTATGCCATCCCCCATTACAACATTTTTGTGTCCGCAAGAGAAAGGAACTTCAACCTGAAAACATATTTAATATTTATTTATTAGAATTGATCGCATTTACTTGCAAAATCATTAATAGTCCTAACTAAAATAAAGGAAAGGCATAATTCAATCTCATAGCAATCTTAATTATTTGAAATCGAATCCACAAAACAAGCAAAATACTATGCAATTTGAAAGAAAAAAAAAAGTCTACAACAGCAATACCTTAGTATTTAATTACACCAAGTGAGGCATAAAACCTATTTGAAAACCCTAAACCCTAATGTTTAAACAATCAAGCACAGCATATATAAACAAATAAGACTAATATCTATGCTTCGAAATCCTGCGCCCCTGCCCTTGTAATAAACCCAAAAAAGGGGAAAAAAATAATCGTACTTCGAATTCACAAATGTTTGCGGCATAAAAGAAAGGTTTAGGGTATGTAAACCCTAGATTCCATGAGAATTCTAATTAAAAGAAAGAAAAAAAAAAAACAAAATCAACACCATTAACCACGAAAAAGACTTGAATACCTCCGGATCGGAAGAGAAAGATGTTATCTTGGCCGTCATCGGACTAAGAAATCAGGCAACAAATTTAATGTTTGAGGGAAGGAAGACGATGGAATTTCAAATTGGGAGGAAGAGGGATTGATTGATTTCTCTGTATTACGCGCCCTTTAAGTTTGAATCCTTTCTAATCTAGCACCCGCGCGGCAGCTTTTTTATATTTATAGGCACCCTTCACGCGCACCGTTTTACCGCGTGTCTGCATCAATACATAATATCCTACAGCGTCTAGGATTCGGGTCTTCTTGGACCCTTTCTTTCTTTCTCTTTTTCTGAAAGGCATCTAATCTTGCAGTTGGCGAGGAGGGGGTGAGCAACAGCCGGTTTGGTTCAATTTCGGTTTTGTGATTTTCAAAATCGATTATAAACTGACAACTGATTTTTAGAATCATTTGTTTTCACTTTTACATGTGTTGCATGTAGCTCAACACGTGTGAACCAAATATATTTTATATCTTTAAATAATAAGAAAATCACAATATTCAATTAAAACAAACTCTGAAAAAAAAAATTAAAACAAATAATTAAATAATAATGAATTTAATTAGAACTGAAAGCATATAGTATATTATCATCAAGATACATTGAAATAAATTCATGTAAATTCGTAAATTCCCAACTTGGGATTATATTTTGTTTTTGGCGAAAAAAAAAAAACAATATTTTGTTTGGTGCATAAGGAAAAATGAAAGAACAACTTTATCAAGTGTTTATTTGCAACAGTACAACCTATCAAAAGCCACAAAAGCAATAGAGCAAAGGTAATAAAGCAGAGAATGTTGTATTTATCTTTAAGAATACTGATAAGATTAACCTCCTACGTTAATATAAGGACCAAACTTAGAGCCTTATTTTTGTTTTAGACAAAGAACTTAGAGCCTTCACACTAACCCTCAAACCAATATTAATAAGGAATTGACAACTAATAATAATATAAACAAACCCGTTAAATACAGTCAATGGCTCCTGTGAGAAGAGTCCGAAAATCCTAGAACCATATATATTAACCATACCATTTTTTTTAAGACACGATTAGATTATAACCATACCACTTTAACATGAACCATAGCAAACCAAATCAATCTCAATATTAATGATCATTAAAGATCATGGTTTGTGTTTATCTTCTTAATAATCAACAACTACCTCACACCCAACTAACCTATATTGATTCCACATCATGCTTTGTGTTTATCTTATCTTATAATTAGTATTGTTTGCGTTTATCTTATCTTAAAGGAGTAGTAAGTAGTATTGTTTGAGTTTCATTCTCACCCAAGTCACTTATTGATTCCATATCCCAAAAATTCATTTTTGCGCCAAGCAACCTCAATATTAACTTATTCGAAAATGGAGTGAGGGAGCTGCCTACGTGACATAGATCTCTATAACTGTGACTGTTCATTTATGAACTACGTTGAGTATTTTAAAAAGTTAATAATTTGAATAAAAAATTATGAACGGTGATTTATAAATACCTACAAATTTCTGCTTACAAATTGACCAGGGTCATATTCATGTTAAGTTCACAAAATTTAAGCAGAATCTCTATATAAATGTGCTAACACTCGTGTGAGTAATAAAAAGTCTCAAAATTGAAGTCAAATTCTTTAGCAAAATAACACTGAGACAATATAGATTCTAAATCCAAGTACAATATATATTCACTCCCCAAGAAAGAAAATTAAGGATAGCAATTACAGTTTTTTTCTCCAACCCAACTCCCAACACAAACGAACACAAACATGAATCGGACTTGTTCGTTTATTTTTAGACTATTCGAAACTATGAACTCTAACAGAGCTGGTTGCATAATAAAATGTTAAGTTGCTATAGATACTTAGAGTTAGTAAAGACAAAAAATGAGAAGTATAGTGATCATAAAATTTTATCTATATTAAAATTTAATCCATTTTGTATATAAGTAATCAAATTGAATTTTTTTAGTCCAATTCCAATTATATATTACGGGTTGAATTTTATTAGTCCAATTCAAATTATATATTACGGGTTTTCTTAGTCCAATTCCAATTATATATTAGGGATTAAGTGGATATATTAATTTAATCGAATATATTAATAATTTTGATAATAATTTTGGAAGTAATCTTGAAGAGGTTGGTTGAGATTAAAATTGGTTAAGAGTTTGTCTAAAATAAAAAGATTATATAACATATTAATTAATGAATTAAAATATTAATTATACAATGACATTTTAGAAATATGTTTAACAAATAAGGGTATAATGAACGATTCAAAAGTTTTACAGCTGAACGTACTTTTTAATATAGTATAGATTATGTGGTCGGTTAAACGGTTTAGACTGTTTAATAATTATATATATTATTTATCTCAAAAAAATAATTATATATATTATTATATGTATAATTATATATATCTAATAATAATTATATATATAATATATATTTAATTATCTATACTAATTATAATGTGAAGTCCTAATGTCTATACTAATTATAATTATCTATATTTAATTATCTATACTAATTATAATGTGAAGTCATAATGTCACGAGTTAACTCGAACACAAACTCAGTTTTTAAAAAATTAAAAAGTAAAAAAAAAAAACTACCCATTTGAAAATAAAACCACCAAGGATATATATAATATTTAAGTTTTATATATATCATTTAAAAAAAACTACCAACTTAAATGTGTCAAAAAAGAAAACTATTATAAACCACCTTTTATTTCTACACTCACATAGTGAGTGGCATGGATTTAGTATATATTATTAAACGATTCAGTTTTGATCGGTTATGGTTTTGAAAATCTCAAATCCGTGCATCGACCGTTTAGCCCTCAACTCTTTGGCGGTCCAAACCGCCAAATCGACTACCGCCAAGCCGTAGAATCGAGTTGACGGTTTGGACCGCCTACTGTTCAGCCCTACAGTTGGGGCACTTGGCTATATATTTTGGCTAAATGTTCAAATAAGGGGTTTTTTTTTCTTTTACAACAAACAAGATTTAGAACCCAAATAAGGATTTACAGTTTGAGAAAAGGCTCTATTTGATTTTGAATGACATGGTGGGACGATCACATCTAATAAATTTTCAAAATATCTATTTCTCTAATTAATTTTAGTAATTTTAGTGTTAAGTTTCATAATCTAACCATATTTAAAACCAAATGTAGTTGGCATTTAAAGCTTCTCGTGGAAATAAGTAAAAAAAAAAACAATAGGAGAGAGCTGTAAGAAGTTTATAAAATTTCACAAAAGGCTGAAATCTCAATTTGGTACCAAACCTTTACGTTTAATAGTAACTTGGTACCAAACCTTTTATTTCGTCCAATTTAGTACCAAATGTTTTATAAATGGTCCAATTAAGTACTTTTTTAGGGTTGGCAGCATGGTTGAAGAACACGCGCGTTAAGTCCCCGTTATCTCTACTTTTCCGTTATCCCACGTGTAATATAGGCTGAAATAAATAAGGTTTTTTTTTAATATTTTTTCACCTTTATAATAATTAGCCTCTTATTTTTGTTTCCTTGAGCTAAAACTTTCATCTCTCTCTTAATTTCTTCCGAGTTTGGGTGTTTTGTTGCTATTCTTCGATTTTTTCTTGGGCAATCTCTCTCTTTCCTTTCAAGTTCAACTCGATCTACCCCTTAAAGCATGAGTTCAAGCAGTTCTAGGTATTGAAGGGAAATAGATCTAGGGTTCATTTGGGTTTAACATCTAGGGTTAAAGTGGGTTCGGGTGATAGATCTAACTCTTTTTTTTTTGGCAAGTCGAAGCAGGACAAATCGATCAGATTTAAAGGGTTATAAGTTAATTTCTTCATGCTACCCGATGGAATTGAGGTATGAAGGAGAACAAGTTTACTGTTATTATGATATGAAAGCACCACGATGGACTTCTTGGACATATGACAATCCTGGGAGATGATTCTATGGGTGCAAGAATTATAATGTAAGAAGTGCTTGATTTTTAGAATTTTTTGTTTGTTGGAGTTGGAAGCTAAACCTTCTTTCTTCCGGGGAATTGTTGGATAAAAGTATTACTTGTGACTTTTGGGATTGGCATGATCCTAAATTTCCTGGTAGAGCAAGAGAGATTATACTGGAGCTGAAGAATAGAGATTATACTGGAGTTGAGGGAAAATGTTGTTCAGAATATGGAGGCTGAAATCATTGAACAAAATTTCATGCTAAAAGAGGAGGTTTCTAATTTAAAGAAGAAGATTGATGCAAGGGATAATGGAAAGTGGTGGAAATTTTGTTGTTTATGTTTAGGTTTAGTGATTTTATTTGTTGGAGTAAAGGCAAGATTTGAGAATAAACACTATAATTTGAAAGCATTACCTTAAGTAATGCTTAAGATGTATGTTTTGTAATTCTCTTCCATCACCTAAAAGTAATGAAAAATTAGTCCTGTTTTTGAATCACAAATGGTTTCATTCAATATACCTTATCTTCTGCCAATTGTAATGAAAAGATGCAATTTCATAAAGGGTTAAAATTCAGAAAAGAGTGATTGGCTTTAAAGCCTTCAAATATCCTACATACATTCCAACATCAAATTCATAATATCCTACATTCCAACATTACACCACTTGACTACATTAGATTAATGTTTAGGGTTAAACAGACCCCAAAATCAACATCATCAAAAAGATAAACAACCCCCCCCCCCCCAAACTTGCTGTTTGCCCTTGCCCTTGGAACTTGCAGATGCAGATGTAGTTGTCACACTCTCTTGCGTGCCATGCAGAGGCACATGGTCTCCACTAGCTGCTGCTTGCAGTCCCTATATGCAAAAATAGTGGACAAATAGTGAGTCCTATATGCATATTAAAAACAATGAGACAATCCAGTTTTTGATAATATGTACAAAGATCACCAACCTCAGATATTTTCAGAGATTCCATTCTCTTTTTGAACTTCATATGGGCATCACGTTGGAGAGAAGTGGCAGTCACTAGTCTCTCATTTGCATAAGAAGCAGGGCTTGACCTTTCTCCAAACACATTGAGGACTCTGCCATTTCCATCAACCATTGAGATTCTGGTCTTCTTTTTCGGTCCAACAGCACTTTTTGGTCTCTTCTTCTTACTTTGACCACTTTGTGCTTTTGAAGATGAATTCACAGTAGTTGGGTTCATTGACTCAGATGGCTGATTGGGCAAAACAACAGATGCAGAAGCTTCTGCATTTCCAGAAACAGTTGAGGTAGCCTGGCTTTTTGCATTTGCAGTCAGATCTGGGATTTGGACAGAGACAGAAGCAGCTAAAGATGAGTGTGGGTTTTTCTTAGCCCTCTGTTGGGTGTCTGTTGAAGGTCTGCAGCTAACTTCTTCTTGAGTGGGAGTGGTGCATTGAACTTCTTCATGGCTGGGTTGGTTTGCAGTAGAGGTTTGTGCAGTGTGTTGTTCCATGACAGATATATTTGAGCTAGGAGGAGGTTGGGTTTGATAATAGTAGAAAAAATATTGAAAAGAGAAGTTAGAAATGTTCAGTGGAGACATTTATAATAATTAAGAAAGCATTGAAAACACATAAACATAAAAAGACAAAAAGTGAGAAATTACCTCAGTAGCCCTTAGAGGACAAGTTCTTATGTTGTGTCCCCTTTTAGTACAAAGCCGGCAAGTCATAATCATGCCCTTCCTTGACATGCCAGAGGAATCATTCTTGGTGGATTGGGTGGGCTCATTTATGGACTTCTTCCTAGCAACCTTAGGTCGCCCAGGCCCTTTCTTCTCAAACTTGGGAGGCTTCACAGGTTCATTACCAATCTTTGGCCAATCCTTCATGCCTGGCATGGGCTCAATGGGCTTTGAGTAGGCTTGTAAGTAAACTTCCTTTGAGTACTAAGAAAACACAAAGTCTGCAACATTACCCCTCCTGTCTCGGATTGCACATATTGCATGTGCACATGGAACCCCACTCAAAGTGTATCTTCCGCAAGTACATGTCTTCTCCTCAAGCCTTACAACATATCTTGAGTCCCCATGCTCAACTTTATAGCCGCCAGCCCCATTGAACACCACACGACAGAACTGAGCAATCTTTTCAGTTTTCTCAATGTTTTGCCAGATCCTTGGACCCAGCCCATCTTTCCACCTATTAGCTTCAATATTCTTCCTCACTAGCCTCCTCATCGATTCCCTCCGCATAAGCTCAAACAATGAAATAACTGGCAGTCTCCTAGCCTTCAGCAATGTCTTGTTGAATGCCTCGCATAGATTGTTGTCTGCGACCTCCACCAGTGAGTCAGTTCTGAAAAAGGCTCTACAGAACCTTGATGGTGAAGCATAAGTTTCAAAATCTGAGGCTGCTTCTGGACTGATTACTTTTAGCTTTTCCAAAGTCTCTTCATACTCCCTCATATTGGGTGCCTTGACAAGTTTCCAAAAAAAATCCCTCATTTCATCACATCTATGCCCTCTACCTTGCCAGTTTACCCACACATGCCGAGCACAAAACCTGTGCTCAGATTGAGGGACATTATCTACGATAGCTCTCGCAATGGCCTGCATAATAAGACACATAGTCAGTCAGTACAGTTATCAAAACACAAAAACCATAGCAAGAAGAAACCCTAAACCCTAAACTAACTTACCTTATGCTGATCACTCATGAAGGTAAAGCCAAATCCATCTCCAACTTCTAGATCTTCTGCGATGCACTCTACAAACCAACTCCAAGAAACGGTTGTTTCATCCTCCACCAATGCCCAAGCAACTGGAAACATTTGATTGTTTCCATCTCTTGCAACAGCACATAGAAGTTCACCCTTGGTCAATGTCTTCAGGAAGCACCCATCTAAACCAATGAAATTCCTGCAACCATGTGTAAACCCCCACTTCAGTGCACCAAGGCATATATAAATCCTCTAAAAAACTGGTGGCAAATCTGGATCTGGCCTCACTATTGTCGCCACGTGCGGGTCCGGGGTCCAAACCCTACCGTTAACGACTTGAGGAAGGGAGTCGCCACTAATCATTTTATGGGTGTGATTAGTCACCTGATTGACCTAGTTGGCTTAATGAGGTCCAAGGCTTGGCGAGGGACCCACTAAACCTATAGGTCCGGTCTTTGCAACCTAATTCTAAGTTCGGAAGTCAATTACGTTTGGGGAAGGGTTAGCACCCCCAAACGCCCGTCTAACGACGATACCTCTGATCTAATCAAGATCTAGTATGGGTCTGAAATAAAATGCTGCTTTTAACCTTTAATCTTATATTTTTTTGCCTTTTTGTGTTTAAGGATAATCAAACCTTTTATTACTCTTTGAAAACAAATATTAAAACGAAATTTGAACTTGTGCAATTGAGGGAGACAAAAATGAACTTGCCTTTCGTCCGGAAAGGGCATTTTAAGAAAAAGCAACGCCTTCCGTCCGGGAAGGGGCGTTTTAGGAAAAAAAAACAGTAAAAAAATGTCTTCCGTCCGGGAAGGGCATTTTGGGAAATAGCAGGTAAAAACAAATGCCTTTCGTCCGGGAAGGGTATTTTGGGAAATAGCAGGTAAAATCAAATGCCTTCCATCCGGGAAGGACATTTTGGGAAATTGCAGGTAAAATAAATGCCTTCCGTCCGGGAAGGGCACTTTGGGAAATAGCAGGTAAAATAAATGCCTTCCATCCGGGAAGGGCACTTTGGGAAAAATAAAATTTGAGAGGATTAACTTTTATCTTTGATTTTTTTGAGTTTTTGTTCATTTGGGAATAAAATCTTCTATTTTCTCTATTTGAGCCTTAATTTCTCATTTTTTATTTTACGCTTTATTTATCCTAAAGTTCAATTAACGAGCAAAAATGCGTGCAATGCATGATCTGGTCTTTTTTTAGTTAATTGGTAAAGGATCGTTTACTCGAATAATTTCGGAGGACCCTTCCCACGCATTATGGGGTTATCCGCGAAAGTATTCAATCTCGGAGCGGACCTTGGGAGGTCGTGCCCGAGCACAATTACCCAAAGTCCTCCCGTCATAGCTAAAAACGGGTTTTACCAATCTTAATTACTCTTGTTGCGTGTATGACAGGTATTAATGCATGCTAGTGATTTCCTTAAATTGATTTTCTTTAGTTAAGCTTATTTCTCTAAAACTAAGTTTTTTTATTTATTTCTTACTTGTTCAAAGTTAAATTAAATTTCCAAATTAATTTAAATCTAACATTTTTTTATTAATTTATTGAAAAGTAAAATAAATTTTAAGGTTAAGCCTTTAATTGAAACCGATCTAAACGTTAGGGACCGAATTAAGCTAAATCTAGGGACTGGATTGAACACGCTGTTAATTTTCTGTCTTGATGTGAGCAAATTTTCAAATTACGACATATACTTACACTAAATTATTACCTTAGAGATCTAATTGAATGGAAATTAGGGATTAAATTGCATAGCATAACTAAGTAACCTAAGGACTCAAAGAGTATTAACTTAACACAAGAACATAATAAAAATAAATTCAAATCCGAAAGTAGCAAAGGAAATTCTCAAACAGGTCTAACTATATAAAAAGGGAGTCATTTTGGGAAGACAGAAATACCTCAAACCCTAGCTTCCAACGCCGCCGCTGCCTCCACCGCCCGAAAATCGCAGCGCCGTGCCGGAGGTCCCAACGTCGTCTAGGGGTGATCAAAAATTGGTTGACCCGAGAAACTGACCCGACCCGTTGACAAATCGGTTGAAATGGGTCAGTTTTGTCGGTTTGTCGGGTTAAGCGGTTTGAATAGTCGGTTTATATGGTTTCGCGGGTCGGTTATCGGTATGAAATTTGAAACCGAAACCGATCCGAGAAACCGAAGGTGTAAAACGACGTCGTTTTACACATAAGTTTAGTTTTTTTTTAATTTTAATATAATAATAACTTAATAAGTATAAAAGGGGTTTTTTTTTTACTCTTCAGTTTCAGCCTTCATCTTCTCTCTCCCTTCCTCGACTCTGTCCCACTTCTTCTTCGTTTATCTTTTTTTCTTCTTTTTTCCATCTCCATTTCGATTTATCCAATCCGGCACTCAGCAGTCAGCATAATTCCGGCACCGACGGCCCCCTTTGTCTTCATCTTGTTAATTGTCTTCATCTGCTTCAACGCTTCTTAAATTCTTGAATTTTGAGGTTTCCCCAAATGGAGTAGAAGAACCCTAAACAAACGGGTAAGCCAGAAATTCCAAAATTCAAACAAGTTTTTTTCTTAATTATTGTGAATTAGATAATTCTTTTGGGTTTAATTTTATTTCATTTCGATTATGGCATAAACCCTAACCTAGCCGAATAGTTTTTGTAACAATAGTTGATGATTTGAAACTATTTGTTTAGTATTTGTGATTATGAAACAAATTTTCAGATAATAGTTTTTGTTTGATGTTGTTTTTATATTTGTTTAATATTTGTAAAATCTTGAGAACACGGGAAGATTGCTTCATCTGCAATTTCCTTTTTCCTCTCTTCTTTAAGACCATCAATATAAGCTTTGAATTGGTCAAATAAGTGATAAGTGATAAGTGATAAATGATATCAGCAATGAAATTCTCGAGCCTTAGGTGTCACCTTGACATTAAAAGCCAATATGGTAGCATACTCTTTTTTCTTCTCAAGCATTACAGTGGCCTTCATAACATTTTTTTTTTTTGTACAGGCCTATGCCTATACCACTAATAGGGATATTCACTGCCTGGAGTTTTCAGAAATGCAAGCAATGCTTCCAAAGAGCCAAGCGTGGAAGCTTGTACATAAACCCCTTCACCACTTTTGTCAATCCTGCTCATAATAGACTGCATATCATCCTTGACTGTCTCATTGACTTCTTCCAAATCATCATAATCTTTTGTTTGATGCTGTTTTTCTCTGTTTCTCACGCACACTCTCTCTCTTTACATATTTATACCTGTCTATCTATGATTCTATCTAACTTTCTATTATGCAATTTTCATTGTAAAATTCAAACCGAAAAATCGACCCAAACCGATTGGTTTCGATTTTGGCGGTTTCCCATTTAGTCGGGTCGGTTGTCGCTTGATATATTTCAATTTCGGTTTTGGTTGAAACCGACCCGACTGACCTGAAACCGACCCAATGATCACCCCTAACGTCGTCGGACAAAGCTCCAAACGTGCAGAAATTCTCTCCTCAACGTGTCTAACCCGATTCTAGTGGTAGTTTTTCAAAATCAAGCCTCCAAAACCCCAAAATCAACCACACCCGAATCCAAAATCTCCCTCAGATCCGGCGAATCTACCCAACAAACACCCTCCATCTCATCTATGGTAAGAACTCCTGTCTACTCCCTCTGTTTTTCGTTTTCTATTTTTTCGTTTTGTATTTTCTGTTTTTTTACTCTACGATGAACTCACTAAAAAAAATGAACCCTAAAGAACTATCCTTTTTATGAACTCTCTGCTTTTCTTTTTGTATTTTCTTCTTTTGGTATTTTTGGTATTATTTTTTTCTGTATTGTATTTGGTTGAACCCTAAAGCTGCTAAAGCCCGATGAACTCCCCCCGAAAAAAAAAACCTCTCTTATTGCCTCTGTTTTCTTCTTTTTATAAATGTCTCAAAAGTTTTAGGAACCAAATTCCCTTTTTCTCTTTATAGGGCTTTTGAAAACCCACTTTGTCTCTCTCTGCAATTCCCATTTGCAGGGTGTTTATTGCCCTCGGCTTGTTTTGTTTGCTCTTGGTCTGTTGTTATTTTCTTTATTTTGTTTGAGATTGGTAGTGGGATGAGTTTGTTGGTGGCAGATGCCCAGTGTGCAGGGTGGTTTACAGTCCTGCAATTGGCTTGCTTTGCCATTTATTATTTTTGTTGCTTTCCTCCCCTGTAAATACAGAATGTGAGCTGGCTGATTCAGTATAATTCCCTTGTTATCTTTGTTTGATTTGTCTCTTAATAGCACTGGTGTGGGAAAAGGGGGGTATTGGTGGAGTGCATGACCTTGGGATGGACTGTTTGTGTGGGATTTGTGTGTAATATGGTTAAAAAAATGAAGTGCAAGCATATTTAGAGATTAAAAGACATGCTGCAATAGATGTGATGTTCTGAATTGTAAAAGGGGAATGAAATGCCCTGGACTACATGCTCTGTTTTTTTGTATTTTCAACGCCCATGAATTCAATGTGAAATTAAAATGCTAACGCATCTGTTCTTGTTTCCCAATGGCTTCATCGACATTTTAAGACTGAGACTGAATCTCTCGTCTTTTGCTCGATATAGCCAATAGTAATTCTTTTTCCCCAAGCATGCATGCATTTTCTTAACTCACTTTGCGTGTACACTAACCAATAGTGTACATGCTTTTAAGTCTTGGGGAATATTTCTTGTGCTTCTTGTCTGTGTTCCATCTTGCAGGTCGTGATTGGAAAGTCTTCATGCTTGCGAACGGACAAGAAGAGGAACGAGCCTCAAACTAGAGGCAAGGAAATCTCTTGAATGGGCAAAGGCTATGTAACCATGCTTTTATCTTTGTAATGAAGAATGCAACTGAAATGCAACAGTTTTTTTTTTACTTATTCATTTTTTGGAATTTGTAATATCTATTTTCTATTTATGTTCATGCAAAATGCAAGTATGGCATGCAAAGGAAAGGATCGCCAAATTTGACATGATATGCAAAAATTAAAGCAATAGACAATGATTATGCATAATGCAATTTATAAGTGATATATATATTACTAATGAACCTCCTTAATAAGAAAAATGACCATATGCTGTGCTTAATAAGAAAATGACCATATGCTGCGAAAACAAATGTGGATATGCCTAATGAAAATGAAAGTAGATATAATGGCAAATACTTAAAAGAGAATGCCCCATTAACAAAACTAAACCTTATTTACTAAAAGAGTTTATATGACTAAAGTGCAACACCCAAATTACTACATGAAAGTAAGCCATGAAATATGTGCAAATGTTAAAGGTGCATATAAAGACTTTCTCAATTTTCGAAATGCAAACTAGATGACTAGGAAAAGAATTAGCTTATCTAAATTAAAAGTGAACTCAAAATGACCAAAGGGCCCCTGAATATGCAAATGACCGGAATGCCCTTAGTGCAAAAATGACCAAAATGCCCCTGGGTGACCATGCAAGTTAAGAAGCAATTGAGTTTTATTTGAAGGATACAAGCGAAATTAGGGTGTCTACAACTATGTCCATCTTCACAGTACTCTCTGGATTGCTCTCTAAAATCATGTTTCTGTAATCTCACAACTTGCCAAACTCCTCCTCATAATTCACCACAAAACTCTCAATTATTTTTTTCTTTGCTCTTTTGACCATACTGATACTAACTTCCTGTTGTAAATCAGCTGTGATCAGTTCCTTGATTAAATCATATTTCATAAAGGGCATAGCCCTTATCTTCTGCATCAGAAACTCTGTCAGAAGCTTTGTGCTTAGCCTCGGATGACGAGTATAGCAGTTACTACACTTATGCACATCATTGAATTTCCTCACTTGGAAGGTTTCAAGAGCATTATTAATTGCTCCATAGATCATCCATGGGCACCCTTCATTTGCACATACACCCCTTACCCATTTCTTGGTGTTTTTCTTCCACTTGATTGGCTTAGCTTTCTTAATAGCCAACACACTCACAGCATGCTTAAAAGCATCTGAATTCTTGAAAAGCATGGACTTGCATATATATGGCACCTCAGCAGTAGGATCAAACCTACGAAGCCTACATTTCCTAGTTGTAGCTTCCCCCAAAGATAAGATCGTCATCACTCTCTACCTCCAGTGCATCATCCGAGTCATCATCATACTCATTGTCTACATGATATGCATCATCATCATCATCTGCAACAGGCTCATCAGCAACACCATCACTATCAGCACCATGGCCCTCCACATCCACATCCACCTCTACATCACCTTCATCAGCAGACTCAACTTCACCTTCAACGTTAACATCATGCAGATTTGCCCCCCCCCCCCCCCAACTGCCTCAACATTCTCTTCAGCACCATTCTGTTCTTCAGAGCCATATCCTAACAGACCTGCAATCACTGGCACTTCCTCTATTCCATGTTCAACATAAACATCAATTTCACCATTGTTTAAAAACATTTCTCCAATCATATCAAGAATAGAATCATCATTAATGATGGGTTTCAATCCATCACACAGTAGAAACCCAGGCCTATTATAGAACATTCTTAGAATATTTCTGTACCCAGCCCTCTCACATAATTTATCAAACTCAATTTTACTAATCCTATTAGGGTCAAATACCAAATCATCAACAAAGCCTCCCTCATATCTCAAACCTTCATCAACACCAGTAAAATAACCCTGATAGTGAAACCTAATAATGGTAGTGTCAAATGCCATTTTCACCTAAAACACAGAACATAGTAACCTATATTACACAACAAATCAAACAGAAGGCATGTGTATGTAAACAAAGAAACAAACTATCAAAATGCCCAAAAACAAAAACCCAACAGAAACCACCACTTAACCCAAAAAGCATAAACCACATAAGCAACATCAACCATATCCATCAATCACCCAGAAAACGCATTAATTTAAACATAAAGAATCAACAGATATGAAACACGACAAAGATCAAACATACCCTTCGAAAAAACCCAACAGAAAAACCCTAGAACCCTAGCCCTTATCATTTCGACAATGATAATATTACAAATAAATCAAACACAATCAACACCAACATCAAACATACATATTCAACCCAGAAAACCCTCAAATTTCGATGCGAAATCCCAACAGAGTTCGAAATTCCCTCATTTTTTGGGCTTTCCATTTCAAACATGTAAGCATTGCAAATAAACACAAAATAAACAACTACGAACCCAGAAAACAATTTAATTAAACTAACCTGGACAAATCCCCAATTCTGGGTTTCTCGACCAACCCTAATTTCACCGAATCAACCAATTTCACCGAAGAATCTAACCCAATCTAACACGAAAATGATTGATTTCCCCTAATTTAACAGATTCGAGCATGAAACTTCAGAAAAAATAACCGAAATCGATTGATCTCTGCAGCCTTGATCGATCGAGTTAGAAGAGAAAGAAGATAGAGAAGAGAGAACATTTTTTACCTAATTTTTGAGTTTTTTACTATTCTGATGAGGGTTTTGTTTTTTTAATTTCGAATATTTATTTTTTTAAATTTTTTTCCACATATTATTTTTTAATGAAAAAAATTAGCCACGTGGCTATTTTTTGTCAGATTTATTTATGATAACGCGCTCACGCGCGCGTGTCGTTCACGCTCTAACGGAACCCCTAAAAAAGTACTAAATTGGACCATTTATAAAACGTTTGGTACTAAATTGGACGAAATAAAAGGTTTGGTACCAAGTTACTATTAAACGTAAAGGTTTGGTACCAAATTGAGATTTCATAGTAATAATTTTTTAAATGGTAAATACAAAGTGCATTCAAAACTATCAAGAGACAATTCATTTTTATTTTTATTTTTTTGATAAAAGGCAAATATTATAAAAAAATAAATAAAAATCAAGAGACACTTCATACCCCAAACTTTAATTTTGGCCAATATGGTACCCAAACTATAATTTTGGATAATTAACACCGAAAAGTGGTAAATTTTTTACACGTCCCTTAGCTGTTTGACACATGGGCCATGGCGCATGGCAATTCCATCCAATTTTGGGTGCTAAACTGCTAATTATCCAAAATTGATAGGTTGAGATTGAGTACCACATTGGCCAAATATAATGTTTGGAGTGCAAATTGTCCATTTGATAATAGTCCGGGGTGCACTTTGATATTTAAGCCTTTTCAATATAAATTATTTTTTAAATTCTTAAATTTGAAATACAAATCTAAATCTTCCAAACAAGTTTATTTGGAAGTAACATTTTATTCAACTTGGCAGAATGAGTTCATATCTGCCACTGGAGATTATTATTATTATAAACATAAAAGAGGTACGATTTATACCATCTTACTACAGGAATGAGAAACCCTTGATGCCGAAAAAAGAGAAGCTTGCAATCATTCTGAATAAGTAGATCCGTTCCATTATAACCTTTCTACATCTCCCATCTCTTACCCTATGTTCTTCCATCTTCATCATGCTGATGCTGGAAAATTAGATCCTTTGTTACGTTGTTACCGTCAAAACAATAAGGGTTCTACCAAGATTTCCAGAACACAATCGAAACTTTTCTACAGTTCTTTTGCTCACCACTTGGAGAGTTTTCCATATCTTGGGTTTTCCATAACTTGGAGAGTTCTTTTGCTCGCCACATGCTAACTTTATGAACTTCAATCACCTAGCATTTTCAGAAACATCAAATATAGCAGGAAGCAAAAGTTTTTAACTTGATTTGTAAGAGTTTTTATTAAGTAAATATAATTGCAATTTAAGAAAGACATACATTAAGTTTGAATATAACCTACCTTGCAACTGCATAGGATACTTCTCTTCGAACAAATCTTCATGAAATTTACATCTTAACCTCTCATAATTTGCCTGCACCCTGCAGGTGAAACAACTTGACAATCAGAAGTATATCTACCACTAAAATCACAGACAAATTAACTAATTCTTGAGGACACTACACTGCATGGCTGAATATCTTAAAAAGGAGTTCCAAGAAGGGACCAAACTATTATAGCGTATAGAAAATGAAGATTCAGATGTATACCACAGATATGCGATAAAACCAATTGATTGGCAAGGGAGCAACTGTAATGACAATGTACAAAGCCACCCAATCGTTCTAAATTCAAATGGTAAGGTCAGATTAGCTCATGAAGTCTGTTTACTCAACTTCACTGACCGAATTTTCACATTAAATGGATTTAAGGAAAAGGATCCTAGTTATCACATGCATTATGCGATCAACCATGATCTTCTATATGTATATGAAAATGAGTTGTTAGTCATTAATTTTAATCAATTAATTGCTCTGCTGTCTCTCCTAATTCAGTTGGACAGTCCTATTTGCTGCTTTAGGCGATGAAGGGTTTATATGGATATAGGTTTATGAAACATCTTTGGCCCAAGATTCAATGGACCTGGGATGTCAAGGATGGTTATGATCAATGAACAACCTCTTTACAATGCAATTGACATATTCAATGAACGACCTCTTGACAATGCAATTGACATATTCTAGTGACATGTAGCCTAAATAAACTTGACAGGATAAATATTTTACTATACAGAAAGAGCTATCAGTTATACCTTTACAGTTAGGATGAGATATCGGATGGTATGCACGGTTACGAAGAATGGAAGAAGCTCCTCTGCCGATATATGAAACAACTTTTTCATCAAAGATAGATCAGCCCACAGAAGCAGCCATATCAGGAAGGTCATCAGAGCTTGATGAGTCTATCAATACTTTATCCCTCAAATAAGCCTTTAAGAACAATTGATGAGCATCACTTTCCTTCTCACCATATACAGGCCTCTTGGAGCACTGTTCATACATTGCCTTATCAGAAATAAGACCAGATTTCCACAATTCAATCAATTGATTGAGGGCCAAAGGATATGAATATGATTCAAATAACAGTTTAGTTACACTGTTCAGCGTATTATGGTACAGTTCAACTTGTGCATCTCTGATTTCTTGCAATAACTGTTTGACCATTTTGACATCTTTTTGCTTGCAGAAAGCAGCGATAACCAAATTATATGTGCGGGCATTAGGTATAATGCCAGCTTCCTTCATCTGGCTGTACAGATTAGAAACTTCTTCAGTCCTTCCACTCTTGAGAAGTCCCAAGATGGCAACACTGTAGGATACAACATCTAGAGGGAATTTCTCTAAAAGTGCCCTCCTAAACAATTTAATGGCCCTGTGATATTTACCAACTCTTATGAGCCTATCTATGAAAATCGTATGCACATGAGCATCAAGACCAGGGCAATACATTATTAATCCTTCATACACATTAACAGCTTCATCAATTTTTCCTGCTTCACACAGTCCGCTAAGTAATCCAACAAAACTATACTTATCAGGTGTAAAACCTCTATCAAGTATGTAGTCATATAGCTCCACAGCATGCAATGGATAGCCAGCCTTGCAAAAGTAGTTTAGTAGTGAGTTACAAACTAATAGGTCACCTTCTACTGCAAGTCCACTAGCTATCTTAGGTAAGAGAGAGAATCTCCTAGACAAACATATGTTGGATAACAAAGAGCAAAATGTATAAGAATCAGGTTGCAGTTTTCTCTCTAACATACCTAAAAAAATATCAAACGCATCATCATACAATCCAATCTTAGATAAACAATCTATTAATACATTACTGAGAACCAAGTCAGGAACAAATCCATCAGACTCCATTCTATTTAGAATGCTAGAAGCAGCACTAGCCATTTGGGAATCGAAGAATCCCTTGATCAAAGTGGTGTAAATTACTACATTAGGAGAGCAACCAGTCCCAAGCATCTTCTGAAACAAATCATTTGCCATACCAAGTTGACGTAATCGACAAAACCCATCTATCAATATACCCCAAACATTTATTGATACAGAATTCCCCAGAGTGATCATCAAACCCAACACTTGATATGCCTCTGCCAATCTACCCACTTTACAGAAACAATTCAAAATCATCTCCAGGGTCTTGACATTAGGATAATACCCCTCCTGGAACATTTTTCTGATCACATGCTTCATATTAGACAAATCATTCAACTTGCACAGATTACACAAAGCAATATTAAAAGTCAAGAAATTCGGGAACTTGGTTTCTTTCAAAACTTTGATAGCTACATCAACATTCCCTATTTTAAACAAAACATCCATAATAACATTACGTGCAAATGTATTTGGAGTAAAACCAAAAGCAATCATTTCCTCAAAAGTCTCAATAACCATTGCATATAACCCACCACGCCAATAAACCCTCAACAAAAGCAAGAAAGTCTGTGCTTTAATTACACAGCCAACACTTTGCAATTCCCCAATAATTCTTCTCACAGTTACATGCTTTTCAGTTAACTGAGTGAGAACATTAATCATACAATTAACTGCCTGAGCATCATGAAAATAATTGGGTTGCTTAGCACACCATAAGAAAAAGCTCAAAGCAATCAAATTAGAAGGGCAGTTGAGCAAGGTAGAATGAACACTCTGAGGAGTAATAGTAAGTCGCCTTCTATCCAGAGAAAAAGATTGATTTTTTCCAGTTGAACATACCTCTGCTGATGAAAACTGGAGAACTAACACGAAACGAAAAGCTTTGAGGATCTGGGTTGGTTTTGATTTTGAATGGAGGAAGTTCCGGTTGTATCTCCATAGCATATTTATAAGGTAGGCAAAATTGTAGAAAAAAGTGAATCGAAATAAAGGCAAAATGGATGGAAAGAGATATGGGATTTTCCAGCAACATTAGAACGGAAGAATGATACTTTCAAATGCAAAGAAAAGGTGGTATATCATATAGTGAAGCTTGAAGCTCTAAGACGAAAAGGGTTTTAGACATGGCGGCAACTGCAACTGCAAAACCCTCGACAGTCGACACAAAAGAAGAATCTCAAACTCCAACTCGCAGCTCATGCCAAAAAAAAATCCAACTTGCAGCTATTTTGCAAAAGATGGCAGGCTGGCCCAACCCAAAGTTATTTCTGGGACGAAACCTAAAGTTGTTTAGATTGGTGATGTCTCGTTATGGTTGGTATTTTAGGATGGAAAGCCCAACCCAAAGTCTTTTTTGGATAAATATGTATGTATTTGTCCGGTAGCAGGAAAAAGAACTGCTACTAATCACCAATTACAAAGAGTTAAAGCTGCAAAACATACAACTACCAATCTAAGTGCAATTTCCAACTATTACAAAGTGCAACATTAACATGCTCTTTAGCAATATGTTTAAAACCATGCAAATGAAATCTAATAACTCAGCAATGGCATGGAAAGATTGCTCCAC
This sequence comes from Corchorus capsularis, assembly GCA_001974805.1. Lineage (NCBI taxonomy): Eukaryota > Viridiplantae > Streptophyta > Magnoliopsida > Malvales > Malvaceae > Corchorus > Corchorus capsularis. The sequence continues at coordinate 61,476 of AWWV01012504.1, forward strand.
TGTCTTCATCTTGCGATTAAATACCATCATGCTCAGAGTCTAAACAGTATAACAAAAAGCATTTCTGGCATTTCTGGCATTTCTGGCAAGTTTTAACACAAGGGGAAGAAGAGATTTCCCCTTAATCTTTGTAACAACCCATTGAAATTCCTCAAGCCAACTTCTAACAGGTTTTGGTTAATTTGGCCAACCCAAAGTCGTTTGCATCAAAATGCTAAAAAAGGAAGCTAAAATTAGATTTAGATCGCAAGAGGAAGAGGATGGATGATAAATTAGATTCTTTCAAAAAAAAAAAAAATTCGGAACCGAGATTCCTTCAATTTTGGTACGATACTTAGCAAGTATAATTAAAATACACCATAATCCATAATTTACATCTTGTTTAAATTAACAAAGAAAAAAATGAAATCTTGTGAATTAAAAAAATAGGCACAGAAGAATTTTTGACATTTGGAGATTGAGTTGATGCCACTAATCAAGACCCAATGTGTCTACTAAAGACAAGACGCCGGAAATTTGTATCAAAAACTCTGAAGTGAGTCAAAGCAAGAAATATGGATTACTACAGAGAGAGAGAGTGAGCAGAGCAGAATTGCAGCCAATTTATGATCGCGAGAAACAAACAATTTTGAAGTTGATCTTAGGAATTTGGGTAGAGTACATAGGAGTCCAGGCAGCCTATATATTCCAGACAAAAACAAGATTACCAACTTACCTTTGTATTTTTAAGCACAAACGCAAATGAAAATTCTTAGCATTGAAAGCCAGTACATTAGCATGCACAAAATTGCAAGTGTTCAATCCACAAATTTATTTTAACCAAATTTAAGACAATCCCTTATTACAGACACATGACAAAAAACTAACTCAAGACAAATCAATCTTGACCAAAAATATGTCCATCATTGCACGCAACCTCAATAAAGTTGCATCTAAACAATAAAAGCTCTGAGTTCTTCTGATGAAATTCGAGCTTCCCCACCGGTTTTAATACCTGTGTTCCAGCTTCTCCTTTTCCTGGTACCTTTGCACATACCTGCAGCCAGTCGCAGAGTATGTAAATAAACCAAGACAAATAGAAATATAAGTCAACATGCTCAAAACAATGTCAATAATATGCATTTGTACTTCTGTGTTTGTCCTAGCATCCTCCGATGGATTTCAACATTCATCAAAATTCAAATCATTCAGCTACATTTGAAAGCTACATTCGACCAAAAAAAAGCGACATTTGAACTATTTCACGCATGAGCAATCCAAACTATTCTACTCAATTGAGAATGGTCCAACAAACTATAACAAGATGTTACCTCATGCCCGCACAAATTGCCAAATACAAATGCAAATAGGTATAGTTATGTTATGATAACCTTTTTCTAGCACTCAAACACACAGCATATTAATTGCAAATAGGTATAGTTACAAACTTACAATATTCTTTCTTTATTTGACATTGGACTGAATTAGGACATCACTGAAGCATGGATGCATCTTAATTCTTAAAGAGTCTTGGCCTAGGGTACAGAGTTGCCAGACTTATCTTACTCTTTAATTACTTGGGTTCTAAGTTCAAGGTATTCAGCAAATTTCAGGATTTTCCAGAAATATCAGAATTTGGGACTAGCTTAATTGCCATCTCAGTCCAATAAAACCATAAAACCACAAGTTGTTTAAGTTGGACAAGACCATTGAGATTGAAATTGCATATGTCGATTACTACAATATGCAATTCTACTGATTTACAATATTATTTGAGCTAGAATTTGAAATGTTTCAATGAGAAAACGTGCAAGAAGCTGCAACTACCCCAATCAAGGCAAGTGAAGGGTATCTATTTAACTTAACTTGGTAGATATTGAAACAAATGAAACTGAAGAAGGATTAATTGAATCGATACGTATAATAAAGAGTTCATTTTTTTCTCCATTTTATTATGAATAAAAGCAGTGGGCTTTGCTGGATTCCAAACATAAGAAATCATGAAACTGAAATAAAATCAAACCCTAAAACGAAATAGAGGCAGCTAATAGTATTAGACAGATCTGAGATTCAATGATGAGGAAATGAAACAGAAACCCTAAGTCAAAATATACGAGAAATCGAAATGGGAAATGAACATAATATAATATAATCCGTACATGGGAATCAAGAAAGAGGATAAATGAAGAAGAGAAAAGGGGGATAGATTACGTGTAAGTTCCGACGAGGGGGACGAGGAGGAGAGTGGCGCTGATCCAATTCTCAGAGACCTTGTGAGAAATCTTTCCGGTGAAATCATTCCAGAGTCCGCTCATAACCTTCTGCTGGAACGGCGACAAAGCGTAGACAACCGCCTTCATCCTCACCGGCTGCTTCCCCATTTTCCGTTGAATGAATTCCTCTTTCCTTTCTGATTGATCCAACTATCTCAATTCGCGAAGCACAAAGCAAGGGCAGACGCAGGCGTGCGCTATTTGTAAGTTGTAACATTAACGAAACAAAACAAAAGCCCTCGTCTTTGGCCCAATTTCTTTGGGTTCTCCCCCCATTGGGCTTCGAACTCCATAAAAAATCTGCTGGCCCAAACGACTCTTTCCTTTCCTTTCCTTCTCCTTCTAGCGACAACTGCAAAGCAACAACATCCAGATTCCAGAGCTTTCTTTCTACTTCCAAAGTGAGAAAAGAGAAGAGCAGAGAAAATGAAAATCGTCGAGGTTCCATGCTTAGAAGACAATTACTCCTACCTGTGAGTCTTTCCTTCTTCTTTTCTTGTTGATTTTTGTTGAATTCAAGATTTCATTCTAACAGTGTTTGATAAATGAGAAAAGGATCATAGATGAAAGCACAAAGGAAGCGGCGGCGGTGGACCCGGCGGAGCCCCAAAAGGTGATTGAAGCTGCCAATCAGCAGGGAGTTAAGCTCAGCCTGGTTCTCACCACACATCACCACTGGTATAGTAACATTCTATTCTTCATGATATTTAATTCTTCAATTCAATCAACAGCGAGTTAAGAGTTTGACCGGTGACTCAAATTTGTCATCTTGGTGGGATGGGCAGGGATCACGCCGGCGGAAACGATAAGATTAAAGAGCTGGTGCCCGGAATTAAGGTTTACGGTGGTTCCCTTGACAATGTCAGAGGCTGCACCCATGAGCTCCAAAATGGTGATACCTTGCAACTCGGCTCTCATATCAAAATTTTATCTCTTCACACCCCTTGGTATATATAATCTCTCTCTTCACCTTTTATTATTTGTAAAAACCCACTCTTTAGTTTTCCCTCACTAATGACTTTCCCTTTCATTTCAATATCATCAGCCACACCAAGGGCCACATAAGTTACTATGTCACTGGCAAAGAGGAAGAGGACCCTGCTGTTTTTACTGGAGATACTCTTGTAACTTTATTTCTCCTTCTTTTTACTTATATATTACTGTACATTTGCAGTTACTTTTGAGTTTTCAAATGCAGCCATTGTTACTTTCTGGTTGGTTTGTTTGTTCTTGAAGCTCATCTCATTAAAGTCTAAAACTAGTTGTTAAGTTGTAAATGTGCAGTGGTCCTGTGTTCAAATTGATCAATTTTTAGCACTCCATTTACTGTGTCACTTTTTCTTACATGAAGCATTTCAGCTAAAATGGTAAAGCCCAATTGTTGGGCTCTAACTTGTTAGCTTAAAACTTTTAGACGATTATATAGTTCTATTCCCTTATCCAAATGCTGGATCCTATGTCTTTCTTTTGCTTACTTCTGTTCTGTCATTATGATGGGTCTTAATATAATTTTTTTTTTTCATTTTCTCCCTCATCATATAGTTCATTGCTGGTTGCGGTAAGTTTTTTGAAGGCACAGCAGAACAGATGTATCAATCACTCTGTGTAACATTGGGTTCACTGCCGAAGCCAACTCGTGTTTACTGTGGCCATGAGGTGCAGAGATTACCCATTACCTCTTCTTCTTTTTCCTTTTACGCCATTTGCATGTTAAATCCTTTGAAGCTATCTTTATGGCGTAGGGATTATAGGGATTATCTTTTGCTGTGTAAAAACAGATGTTCATCTACTTCTACAAATACAAATGTCTAGTTGTCAGCATACGGTGTCCCAAAGGTTCTAATAAGGAAAAAAATTTCTGTAACATACTTACCGCAATACTTAGCCTGTGGAATCTGATAACCTGATGCAAGAATGTTGAAGGAGTTTCATAAAGTCAACATGCCTAGCCATTTTTGAAAGGAAGAACTTGAGAAAGGCGTATAGGTATATTCACGGGAGCCAGGTTGATAATTGCTGTCACCGAAACTCCAAAATTCCAAGAGCACATTCTCTCCCATTGACTTTATAATAGAGGTACATGGTTTATCAACCATGTAGACAGCTTGCTGCTTTCGTGTTATATACCTTTAATTTTTCTTCATTCTATTTTTCATAAGAAATGAGGGTTTCACTCCTCCTTTGGCATAAGAACTGAAAGCTAGCAGATAGTATTGTTAATGTTAGCAGTATATGTCTTTATCTTTAGATTAAGTTACAGGGAAGTTAAAGGAATTATCTTGAGCTAGAAAACTAGCAATGGTTATATTAGTGAAAGGTGCACCTGTTGTAAAGCCTTTGGTGTCTGTTTTGTACAAAATTAACCTGCTGGCCTGTCAGAATGGAGACTTTGAAATGAGATAGATTTCCTCCTGGAGACTTAACTGAGTTCAGTAAAAGTAGAAAAGTTTTGCTTGCAAACTAATTTGTTTTTCGCTGCTCATTTCTGAAGATTAACAAAATGTTTGGTTCTATGTTTCTGTAGTACACAGTGAAGAACCTGCAATTCGCATTAACAGTTGAACCGAAAAATGCAAGGATACAGGAAAAGTTGGCATGGGCTAATAGTCAGCGAAAAGCAGGTCTGCCCACCATCCCCTCAACCATCGCAGAAGAATTGGAGACGAATCCATTTATACGAGTTGATCTACCAGAACTTCAGGTTTACTCTTTACCAGAATTTATCTTCAATGTGACAGATCTCAAATTGCAATTACATGCTATTGCAAATTATGGATCCAGCTTTGAACTGGTCTGGATATGTTAACTTTTACCTTCATTTGGATTTTTAACCATTCTTCTAGTAAGGCATGTGCTGGGTTGTCGTTTGGTCTTTCAGTATTCTACTTCTACAGGCTTTCTGATGTGGATATTTGTCTAATTTCAGGCGAGCATCGGTTGCCAGTCTCCTGTTGAAACACTCCGGGAGATAAGGCGGATGAAGGACAATTGGCGAGGATAAATGGGGACTTGCCTCAGCACCATATAAATGAAGAAAGTAACAAGAACGAGTCTCCAATTGTCTTTGCTAAGAATAAAACATGTAGGCATGTTGTTGGAAGTGGGATGCCTGTTCTGCATAGGAACAGGCCAGTAAAGATGTCAAACTTGCATAAATGGGTGAGCTTGGGAAAAATCTTTTGTAGCTAATGCAATGAACTTCTGTATGTACATTATAATTTCTTTTGCTCGATTGTTCACAATGTGTATCTTTCTAGTATTGTGAAATGACACTATTTTCATTTGGTCTCTGTTTAACCTTACAAGTTTGTGTTTGTGTTTAATTGATGAGTGTATTACTTTTTTTTTTTAAAGAAATGATGAGTGGTATTACTAATTAATTAATAAATGATAACATAGTCTATCAGTTAATCAAACTAGAGATATCTAAACTACAATTTTGTTAATAACTTTTTTGGCAATAGTCATCTATAGTTATTGACACTTTGATTAAAAAAAAAATCTCACAAGTATAAACAAATTTAAATATTTAATTTAATTTAAAAAAAAATGTCTAAGGGGTATATATGGCCTTTTCTTTCGTGCAAAATAAAGGTCATATTATCTATACTAATTATAATGTCAAAACCTAAGTTTGTCTCACGAGTTGACTCGGAGACAAACTCGGTTACTCACCAATAAAATATTTGAAAATCATTACATTAAAAAAAAACTACTAATTAACGTAATTTCTAAAAAGTTGGTAGTAAGCGTAATTTTAGATTAAAAATATTTATACTAATTAACGTAATTTCAAAAATTAAAAATTAAAACTATCAAACAAGTTAGTTATCAATATACTTATACTTACTACATATTAATTTTATACATTCTGAAAAAGACTAACTACCCTTTTCAACTTTCAATCAGGGAAGAGTTAATCGTCCCGTTTTCGTCATTTAATCACTTGGTTTTTTACTTCATCGCCCTCAATTCACACTTAATGATTTTTATTTGTTTTGGGTCATTAAAGTAATCTGATATATATTTGGTTCATACCCACTAGATTATGCTCTTTGTTAGTAGGTTTTAAATGAATTTAGGGATTCACACTTGATGCATTCCTTTTGATGCTAATTAGTTTTCTTTTTTTTCACTTGCTTATTTGAAATTTAAATTTTAACATTTTGTTTCAGTTGCCCAGTTCTACAAAAGTTTTTCAACCATTGACTGATAATTTGTTCATTCTAGCATTGTATTGTTAATTTTATATAGTTGCACTATTTCATTTGTACCCTACATTCCAAGGAAATTTCTTGAGATATCTACTTTTTCCAATAGTTATATCACATTTGTAACTCATATTAATAATTACTAATTGAATTCATGATACTATGGATTAGTTTCAAATTCTTACAACATTACAAATATATGCACTGTATGATTATTTGGTTCAAGATAATTAACTACTATTAGTAAAGGTTTCCAGTGTGATTTTACAAAAAAAAAAAAGGTTTTTAATGTGATGCAAAGACTAACAGGCTTTTTGATGCGTAGTGTCTCTTTTGATCTTTAGATTTATAGAGTTTTTTTTTTTTTGCCAAAAAGAGTTAAAAGTGTTGCTTTTTTTTTTTTGAAAAGTGAAAGTGTTTACTTAACTGAAGAATATCAAGTTCAGTAAGTTTTTTTAATGTTCAATAGTCTATCAATATTTCAATATTCAAGGGGTTAAATACTTAAATTTAGTATTTATAAATTACTTTTTCAAACCTGAGAAACTTAAAAATACAGTCGCCCTTGGTGCCCCCACCATGTATCCGTCATGACCATAACAAAATTATTGTAATGAAAAGACTCTGCAGCGCTAGCGCGAAATAACACTTTTGTATCAATTAACCTCTAAGATACACCATGTTAATCCAACACCCAGTTAATGCCTTTTTCTAATTTTCTCCTCTAAACTCTTCAAGACTTTTTCTTTTCTCTTCTCATCATTATATCCTGTAAGGAAAACAGGAACCGCCTACTTCGTTATGTCTCTCCAACAGGTATGCTTAATTTCGAGAGAGAGATTTGGAAAATAACTATTTCTTCAATTTTCCATATCATTTTTGTATATTCTTATTTTTCTTATGAATATATTAATTTGTTTAAATTGAATCTCTATCACTTAGTTCTATCTTAATAGTTTTCCATTATGATTTATTTATTCGTCTTAGATTTCTTAAGTTTTTTTTGTAACACCCATTTTCGCTCTTAATCCAAGGTTAAATTACAAGAATTATAATCCTGGAATATAATTCAAGAAAAAAGAAAAGGAAACTGAAGGGAGATGTGAAGGGAGAAGGGAAGGAATTGATAATAATGAAATTGATCTGAAGAAGAGAATACGAAAGCTATGTTATAGAGGAACAGTGACAATTAACAATTACTTCTTTTTTTTTTCTTTCTCTTAGGTAAAAAAATAAATAACGTTCCTGTTTCGTTTTGTGGAATTCCGTTTTTGATTTTTGTTTTTTTTAGCAGTTGGCAAGTAACAAATACTCCATAAGAGTGGATTGAGATAATAAGATTAATTCATTGATGTTGTAATTACAATATTTTTGTTTTGCATAACAATGTTTTTTTTCCCCTCTTTGTAGTAGTATTTCGGGTGTAAAAATAGCCATATGATTCTTCAATTTACAAATCTTATCATTGTATTATAAAAGTATAACTATGGATAATGATTGCTCATTTTAAATTAGATTTTGTATAGAAATATATTACTCAGTTTGATAATCAATTTCTTAAGTTTTGAAACTTTTGCAAAGAAGTATATTATTAGTATTTTACTTTTCAAAAAAAAAATCTATCTATATCTTCTCCTCAAGATCGTAAAAGAAGAAAATTTGGGAATTTGGCTGACAATTAAATATATCTAAAATCTATGTGATAATCGATTTTTTGTTGAAGAAAAGATAAAAAAAAATGTTTGAAATATTAAAAAGAAGATAGTTGGGGAATGGATAGAGGGCAATTTCCGAGTGATAATTTTAGATTTAGTAACCCATATTGATTATCAAATTGAGTAATCCATATTTGTTCCTTTTTTTTTTTTTTTGCCCAAATCCATATTTTTCCTTAGCTATTTATAATTGGAGAAAACAACTTGGAAGATGAGGAAAACAAAGGAGTAGTGTGGTGTGGGTGTGGCAAATTCAAGACAATGATATTAGCTTCTTTTTCTCAAAATGAACTATACAAGCAAAATCAACCAAATTCAAGTTAACAAAGCATGAAAATATTGACTCAAATCATGCAAATTTACATGGCATGTATAAATTATAATTACTTTGTGTCGTAACGTGCAAATCGTGAGATCTGAGCGCTAGACGCGTTGGAAAGGAGTCGCCACCAATCTTTTTTTATCTAGGTGTGATTGGCCACCTAAGTTTAATTAAGCATGTTAATGTGTTCTTAATAGTTAAATTAAGTTCATTAATTATGATTAACCATCGGTTTTTGTTACCAGATTTTGGATTCGGGATTCGATTACGTGTAGGGAAGGTATTAGCACCCCTACAATGTCTGTCAAAAAGACAGTACCATTAAATTAAACATTAACCTTAACCTTAATTATTACCTTTTTCCTTTAAATTCATGATTGTTAAATTTACCCTTTACTGCAATTCACATTTTTGGTCTTAGAATTTTAATCATATCTTTTTTATTTAGTCTCCCACAAATTGGCAAGACCCCAAAGTATTATTATTTTAATTTATTATGTTTTTATGATTTTTCTAGACTTCCCACAAATTTGGCAAAATCTTTTAATTATAAATTTTTCTTGTCAATTATTTATTATTATTATTATTTAATATTTTCCAAATCTCCCACAATCTGCCAAGATTTAGTAAAATATTCTCGCTACTATTCAATATTTATTATTTATTTATTTCTTAAAATATCTCCTAAATCTTCCACAAATTGGCAAGATTTAGAAAATATTCTCAATATTATTCAACCTTTATAATTTATTTATTTCTTAAAATATCTCCTAAACCTTCCACAATTTGGCAAGATTTAGAAAATATTTTCTTTATTATTCAACCTTTATCTCCTAAACCTTCCACAATTTGGTAAGATTTAGAAAATATTCTCTTTACAAATTTTATTATTTTATTATTATTACATTAACCCTAATTATGCAAAATCCCCAAATTCCTCACAAGATTGGCAGAATCTGATGGATTTACCTAACTTAAACTAATGCATATGACACAAAATACAAATTAAAGAATCATAAAAAAAATGGTGAATCGTTATCAACTTAATTCACATTCTTTATTCCAATTTTCTTTTAAATTTTGTTCTCAACAATTTCATAACTTGAAAGAATTTTAAATTTTGTATAAACCCAACCCATATTATTACAAAATTAGACGTCAATATTAAAAAAAGAACAAAAAAAATATGAACAATTTCCTAAGACAAATTTAGATTTAACAGTTAATCAACATGACAATTTATGAAGACATTCTGTCTTGTCGCTACATAAATCCAAATAACAATATCAAGTCAATTAAAATTAACAACATAAAATAAATCCAATATATATACTATATATTATTTTTAACTACCATGGAAATTACTAAAAATGTCAAATTGGAGATTAATGTGGTGTCATCTTTTTGCTATTTTTGGTTTTTTCTCACTTTTTGGATGATTAAAAAGCCCCTCCATAAGTTTCCCCATTCCTTTTCCTTCTACCCTTTTTCGTAATTATACATTTCCCTTCCTTAATTGTTTTTAATTAATGTTTAAGACTTTTAATTAATTGCTTCTAAACCATAAACCCTTAATTACTTTTAATTAATGTTTCTCTCGCTATTTTCTTTTTCTCTCTCAGCAACTCAGTTGCTGCTTCCTTTCAACTTCTCGGTGCTGATGAATCTTCAGGTTTGCCAAAAAATCAAACATTTCCATCACTCCCCTCTGTTTTCACCTTCATATCTCTTTCCTCTTTCTTCTCCGTCTCCATCCATTCAACATGGATCGTTCAATATCTTTCCCCTTCTGAATTAAAACCACCCTTTGTTCAATGTGAGTATTATATTTTATAACCTCTTTGCACTTCTTATTACTTACAAATAAAAACATGTTCTTGACCTTCTTAATTTTGCATGTCTAAAAACTTACCTTACAAAGATTTATGTCAGAGACATAGTTAAAACCAATCCATTTAAATTACATTTTTACTGCAACCTTATATAATTCAATCAATTAATCAATCAAGCACCACTCTAAAACAAAAAATGTTCTTGGCCCTTATATAATTGATTATATTAATATCCTTATTCAATCAGTTAATCAAACACCACTCTAAAATAAAAAACGCACGTAACGCCAGCGTGAGCTAATATAATTTGTCATCAATTATTTAACAAATTAACAAAGATGAAATAAAAAAAATAAAAAACAAAATTGTAAAGTGCAATTACGGGACAAAACAAAGAGAGAGAGCATGGAAGATTAGCATATGGATTCCATAAACCCACGTGGAGACAAAGAACTGACCAACCTTTTATTTTTCAATTGCTTTGTTTCTTTGCCAGCAAATAGTGAAAAATTATAGACGAATTTCAACTAGCTCGCCTAAACAAAGAAAAATCTCTCTGTTATTTAATTGCAGTAGTAGAGTGAAGTATGCGGCTCCAATTTTTGTGTTCATCTATCTTTGTCTCTCCTATTCGTCTGTCCCTCTCTATATTTGTGTCTGTATCTCCCCTAGGGTTAGGAAAAGAGGATTACTAAATACCGTCCCCTTTTATTAGGTATCGCCCCCCCTTTGGACTATTTTGCCATTTTCCTTCAAACTTCAAAATTTTCCATTCTCTCAAATTCTCTCAACCTTCAAACTTTCAAATCTCAATCATTCAAACAAAATAACATCAAAATTCATGGAGTAGCAACATCCGGGATGGGTAGAGGAATTTTCGGATTGAAAGTATGGTTTTTTTTTTTAAAAGTAAGAAAACAAATATCTATTTATCATTAATCAAATATTAAAGTTCTCTTGCTAATATTGACATATCCATACTCATTTAAACTAAATGAATTGTCCAATACTTATTAAAGGACAAAAGGAAATTAAAGGAAAATCTTAAAAAAAATAATTAAAGAAGAACAAGAAAAAAGAAAAAAGAAAAAAAAGAGAGGCGGGTCACGACCTGATCGCGACCCACCGAGTATTATTATCCAATTAACAACATATTTTATTATCTTTTTGCACTTCCTATTACTCACAAATAAAAACATACAAGTCATATTAGCCCGCGTTAGCGCCACGGGCATTCTTTGTTTTAGAGTGGTACTTGATTAACCGATTGAATAAGGATATTAATATAATCATTTATATAAGATCCACGGACATTCTTTGTTCTAGAGTGGTGCTTGATTGATTAATTAATTGATTATGTAAGGTTGCACTAAAAATACAATTTAAATGGATTAGTTTTAATTATGTCTCTGACATAAATCTTTGTAAGCTCTCTGTTCATCTTTCTTTTTTTTTCTTTTTTTTCCCCTCTTGTTCTTCTTTAACGTTATTTTTCTTTTTCTTTTTCTTTTTCTTGTTCTTTTTTTTTCTTTAATGTTTTTAAATTTTCCTTTAATAAGTATTGGATAATTCATTTAGTTTAAATGGGTATGGATATGTCAATATTAACAAGAGAATTTTAATATTTGATTAATGATAAATAGATATTTGTTTTGTTACTTTTTTTTTAAAAAAAAACATACTTTCAATCCGAAAAATCTTTGTTCATGCGTTTTGATGTTGTTTTACTTGAATGATTTTGAATGATTGAGTTTTGAAAGTTTGAAGGTTGAGAGAATTTGAGAGAATTGAAAAGTTTGAAGTTTGATGGAAAATAAAGCAAAGGGCAAAATAGTCTAAGGGGGGGCGGTAGCTAGTAAAAGGGGGCGGTATTTAGTAATTCACAAATAGAGCCTTCATATAGGTCATAAGGTCAGTAATTCTTTGGGAGCACGTCTAGAAAACTACAAGAAATCTCTTACACAGACCTACTTTACATGTGCTAAATAGTAATTATTTAACCCACTTAACTGGCCAAATAAATTACTAAAGCCCAAACCCCACCTAAAACAATTCAACCCAAATCTAATCAGGCCACATCATACCCAAATCTAATCAGGTCACATCATTGGACTTTTTCCATACTAAACTTAGCCTGAACCAAATTTTGGTGTCTACACTTTGCAACATTACCCATATTATTAGTTCAATTGATGAGCATGTTGTACTCCCCCAAGGGATCTTGGGTTTAAGCCCCAATATATGTGGATTTTATCTATGTCGTATTATATCTCCTAAAAAAAGTATTTTTCAACAAATTAAATTTTAAATATTATATATCAAATTAAATTTTATGAATGGTTAGTCTTTACTTAACAAAAGGAAGATGTGCTCTTTTAATTTTTTCGGATTGCATACGCATACGCGTGTGCTCGATTACTAGTTATATTATATATGGCTTTTTAGTTTTTATTAAACATTCAATTTTTCTTATGGCCAAAAAAGTAACATTCAATTTTTCTATTTTTGAATAAAAATCAAGTACATAAATTTTTTTTTATTTAAACTAGAACCCTTTTAAAACCATTGTTTTAAAAACCGGACCGGACGGTCCAATCGGTTTAACCGGTACCCGGAGGCCTGTCCGGTCCTTAGAGGTATGGAAACTGCGGTCAGTCAAGAAAGTCAACAACCGGAGAAAAACCGATTGGACCGGTGGTTGAACCGGAGAAAAACCGGTTGGACCGGTTTGGTAGTTGGGAAGTTGGGAAATTTTGAAAAAACTTTTGAAGGTGGTGAGTTTTGAACCCACAATCTTATGGATAACAAAAAACATGCTTATGCCACTACACCAAATACTTTTATGTGACATGAATATACCTTATATAATATTTAAAAGGTCAAATATCAACAATTTTCCATAAAATGTCCTTTTCAACCCGGACCGGCGATTGAACCGGTTAGACCGATCGAACCGTCGATGGGAAACTTCACCGGTTCTGTTGCCGGTCCGGTTTCAAAAACCTTGTTTAAAACCCTAGTGCTGTTTCAGTTTACTTTCAAAAGCACTAGTATTAATTAGTAACCGTCAACTGTCGCCGGATTCGCAATTCGCATGCGCGTTTTCTTCTCTCTTATTTCCTCATCCGTTTCATTTGGTCACAATCGCTGCTCCTCCTGCTTGACCTCACGCCACTTGCACGCTCTCTCCAAAACATCCCTTTTCAATTGGCAATCGCCATCAATGGCTGCAGCTGAGGAATCACTCCGCAAAGCTCTGGCCGAGAAGCAATCGGCTGTAGAAGCGCAGGGCAACGCGGTGAGAGCTCTTAAAGCCGCTAAAGCTGCTAAGTCGGAAATCGACGCCGCAATTGAAGCTTTGAACAAGTTGAAGTTGGAGAAATCGACGATCGAGAAGCAACTCCAGGCTGCTGTTAGTGGTACCGATAGCAGGGAAGCCTTCCGCCAAGCCGCTGTGAATACTTTGGAGCGGCGTTTGTTTTACATCCCATCTTTCAAGATTTACGGGGGTGTTACTGGGCTTTATGACTATGGGCCGCCCGGTTGCGCCATCAAATCTAACGTACTTGCGTTCTGGCGTCAGGTATGCCTACAGTTCTGGCAATCAGAAAAATGTTAATTTGATTTTGAAAGCAATCGTGAAGAATTATGACAATTGACAAATGTAGATAATTATTGTCTGATGTAAATTAAAACAGTAATTTAGATTTGAGTTCTTTAGGTTTGAATTATTTAGTGCTCTCAGAAATGGTTGATTTTCCTGACTTGCTTGATCAAAATTTTAGTAAAGTGAAGTATGGGTTCGATTTACATATTTTAGGTTTAAATAATGATTGGCATAGAATTTAAAATTTTTAGCATCATTTTATCGCAAACCAAATGCTTTATTTTGACTTTTATTTGTCTTTTATTTTATAGTTAGAAACAGATTAGTAGAACCAGAATTGTTTTAGAAAGTTGTCATTTTTCAGGTCAAATGATTTTAGTTCAAAGCAAATTAAAGCCATCATAATGTTACTTACATACTTGCATGGTTGTGTTGATATAAGATAATTATGCACAACCATTATTATATACTAAAAGTCAAGAGTCTCAATTTGACTTGTTTGTATTGCCCCTTTTCAGCACTTCGTGCTTGAGGAGAACATGTTGGAGGTTGACTGTCCCTGTGTGACACCAGAGGTTGTCCTAAAGGCATCTGGTCATGTGGATAAATTTACTGACCTAATGGTAAAGGATGAGAAAACTGGGACATGCTTTCGGGCTGATCACTTACTCAAGGATTTCTGCAATGACAAGCTTCCGAATGACCTAAGCATTAGTGCTGAAAAGGCTGCTGAGCTTAAACATGTACTTGCTATGTTAGATGACTTTTCAGCAGAAGAGCTAGGTGCAAAGATAAAAGAGTATGGTATTACTGCTCCAGTCACAAAGAATCCTCTCTCAGATCCGTACCCATTCAACCTGATGTTCCAAACATCAATTGGTCCATCTGGTGTGAGCCCCGGGTAAGTTTGTTTTATTTAGTTTAGTCACTTTTTGGATACTGTTTCAGAAATCTATAGGCTTTGAAGGTCAAAATGTGTATCTCACTTATTTTTACTCTTGTAGAATTCTGACTCAGTGGTTTATATTTTCTGAAATTGGTCAACATTAATGTAGCACTACACTGTAAGTGTCTAAAGAAATATGTTTCATTTGGCTATTACAGGTATATGCGTCCTGAAACAGCTCAAGGGATATTTGTGAATTTTAAAGACTTGTACTATTACAATGGCAACAAGCTTCCCTTTTCAGCAGCTCAAATTGGTCAGGCTTTCCGAAATGAGGTCTTAGTTTCTGTCTTTATCTCGAAATATTCTTAATATCTGTCTATATCTGGAAATATCTCATTTTTGCCCTTGTTGAACATTTCCCCCTGTTTTATAGCAATTGCTGCAAATGTGCGTCTGAGATCATGTTCTAACTATAGTATAGTTGCCTCATCACAAGTGCTATACACTGCTGTTTCGTGGCTTATTATGTTCTTGGCTGCTAAGATGGCTATCCACATGATGCACATTAAAACATGTAAACACGGGAGAGAATTCAAATCTGACGATGCAAATCTCTATGTGCAGATATCCCCTCGCCAAGGGCTTCTAAGGGTTCGAGAATTCACTCTAGCAGAAATTGAGCACTTTGTCGACCCTGAAGATAAATCTCATCCAAAGTACTCTGAAGTTGCGAACTTGGAGTTCTTGATGTTCCCAAGGGAAGAGCAAATGTCTGGCCAATCTGCAAAGAGAATTTGTCTTGGGGATGCTGTTTCAAAGGTTGTTTTAAGCTTTGATAATTTGTCTTTCACTTTTTACAATTCTTTTGCTTACCCTTTTGCAATGGTACCATGCTTCATTTCTGTTTAGGGAATTGTCAACAATGAAACCCTTGGCTACTTTATAGGGAGAGTTTATCTCTTCCTAACTCGCCTTGGTATAGACAAAGAACGTTTACGGTTCCGGCAGCATCTAGCAAATGAAATGGCGCACTACGCCGCAGACTGTTGGGATGCTGAGATTGAGTGTTCGTATGGTTGGATTGAATGTGTTGGTATTGCAGATAGGTCTGCTTATGACTTGCGTGCCCACTCAGTAAGATCTCGGTTAATGTTTTTATGTTATCTTTCTGTTCAATGTTAAGGTGATCATTATAAAGTATCTTAATGGCAGAAACTTATACAAGGGTAAGCTGATCAGCTTAGTTGTTTGATGTAGAACCAATAAACAAGAACAGTTTACTCAAGCAATTGTCTAAATTTATCATATTATTATAGCTCAATTTTAAATATCAATGTCAATCAACTAAGTCCACTAAGAAATCTAATTTCCTAAACTTATGTTTAGAATAAACATCCTTCAAGAATTTAGAAAATTTCTATGAGGAACAAAGAAGGGTTACCGCTGTGATACTGTAATGAGTAACCTGATGCCAGCCATGCTATGAAAAGCTAGATGGAACAGGAAAATAGCATGATACCTTTGTTCTTACCCAAAAATAGGGAATATTACTAAAAACTCATGCAGTATGGTGTTCTTTTGTACAACAGGATAAAAGTGGTTTCCCACTTGTGGCTGCTGAGAAATTTTCAGAACCTAGAGAAGTGGAGGTATCTTTTCTAATTATCTGTTGTCATGTACTTAGTGCTGATCTTAGGATCATGTGACTTATAATGCTTCAAAAAGCCCTTTAAGCACTACTGCTTTAGGTATAAATAGACTGATTCATGGTTCATACTTTCAGAAACTTGTTATTGCTCCTGTAAAGAAAGAACTGGGCCTTGCATTCAAGGGAAACCAAAAGAATGTTGTTGAAGCTCTGGAGGTAATGATGAAATAGAAACTTGATTACTACTTCATGCCATTTGCTGCTATTTCACTTTAATGCTTTTGAATCTCTATCATTTTTCAGGCAATGAATGAAAAAGAGGCTCTGGAAATGAAGGCTGCTTTGGAATCCAAAGGGGAGGTGGAATTCTTTGTCTGCACTCTTGATAAAAATGTGGTTATTAAAAAGAATATGGTCTCAATTTCAAAGGAGAAAAAGAAAGAACACCAGAGAGTTTTTACGCCATCTGTGATTGAACCATCATTTGGGATTGGACGAATAATTTATTGCCTTTTTGAGCATTCTTTCTACACGAGGCCAAGTAAAGATGGGGATGAGCAGTTGAATGTTTTCCGGTTTCCCCCTCTTGTGGCGCCTATTAAATGTACTGTGTTTCCACTGGTTCAAAATCAACAATATGAGGATGTTGCCAAAGTTATTTCAAAGTCATTGACAGCTGCTGGAATCTCACATAAGATAGACATCACAGGTCTGTGGCTAAGATGAATGTTAGCTCTTTAAATATCTTAGTTCATTTCTTTTCATTTACATTGTAAGTTTGTTCACAGTTTTACTGAACAACAAAAAGGTCTTGCTTAATTTGTTTTAGGAATTGAAAATTGAAGCCCTCCAGCAACAATCTTGTTTGTAACAGTACAGCAAAGCATTTTTACCCTTTGCTGTTACTAATGAACTCTAACTCATCTCTTTTTACACCTTTTGTTATTTACAGGTACCTCGATAGGTAAAAGGTATGCAAGAACAGATGAACTCGGTGTGCCATTTGCGATAACTGTTGATTCAACAAAAGATGTAACAATCCGGGAGAGAGACAGCAAACTTCAAATCCGCGTCGATGTTGAAGAGGCAGCATCTGTTATCAAGTCTGTTACTGATGGACATAGAACATGGGAGGATGTGTGGGCAAATTTCCCCCACCATACATCAGGGTCTTCAGATGACTGACTGACTGAGTCTTGAGAAATTCCAGTAAACAGTTGTTGAGATAATAACACGATATCCCAATATTGGGGTTTCTTCTAATTCTCAAGATGATTTCAAGGGTTACTTGAATATTGAAAAATCTGCACTTAAATCTATACCTTTGAATCTACTTTTGCCTTTATATTTGAGATACAATATTTATATACTCTAGTCTACATTTTACATATATTATTACTATAATAATCTCACCTTACCTCTTTTGACATATATTACTCTGGTCTACATTCGCCGTTACTTGTTGAGCTTTGAAAGAGAAGCCACTCTACTTTCAATTGGTTTGTTGTTGAATATGCAGTGGTTATGTGTTCAAATTGATCAATTCTTAGCACTCCATTTAATGTGTGCAGGGTTGACTTTGTGTTGATTTGGTGTTTCTGGTTGATGCAAGCTTTTGTTATGGTTTGAAGAGTAGAGAAGGCTTATGCTATGTGAGAAGGAAGGAAACAAAAGAGTGGAGTTTATGAAAGTTCAGAGCCAAAGCATTGTTAATTGGTTATTATTGTAGTCAATGCAGAAATTGCAAGTGTTATTTAAATATTAAAATATATAAGTGGTAGTGGTTCACCTAAACAGTTTGTTTAACACATGACAACTCTTCCCTACTCAGAATCCAATCCCGTTGGTGGCTAATCTGGGCGAGTGGGATTGGGGAACGGGGACAATTTGCAGAGTTAAGGAAATTGGTTGTGTTTGATTGATGAGTATTAATTAGTAACAACATAATAATAACATAGTCTATTATTGTAGTATCAAATTTGCTTTCCCTCTGTCATCACATTTTGTTTATTAAGAGTGTGAGAGTTTAATAAAAATCACTTAAGGAGATGGGGACCTTTTATTTACTTCCTTCCTTCTCGATCACTTATCCATCCATGAATTCAATGTCTTTCCTTTTCATACTTCATATCAGCCAAATGGCTGTTCAAAAAAAAATATCAGCCAAATGTTTTTTTTTTTTAATGTATTTACTTGTATTTGATTCAAAGCTCAAAGCCTCAAAGTAGGAGTATTTTAACACTTGATATTTAAATCTTTGTTAATGAGAGGAAGAAGAAGAAGAAAAAAAATTATAAAAAGAATAATACAATTTGGAAGGAAAACGTTTAATATAAGTGACAGACAAGCCTACTTGTTTGAATTCTATAAAGAGAAGAAGTGGGTTTTGGTATTATTGCCTTTTTGCCAGCCTCTTTTCCATTGGCACTTGGGAGTGAAGCAAGGTATGTGGTTTGGTTATCTTATGGAAAGCTTAGTACAATTTGATATTTACAAACCAAATAAGAGAGAATATGATGAATGTTTAATCTTGATGGTTCCAAATCCAAAATTAAATTAAAAACCAATTACCAATTTTAATCATTCTCACCATGTCAATATAGTCTCAACTAGACTATTTCTGTGAATCCTATCTTTAGAAACTAACACAAACCCGAGTCCGTGGGATGACTCGTGAGAGTAATTCTTCTAGTAATAATTTTTCCAAAACACCCATTCTGATATTTTATTTCTTGTTAGTAATAAATTACTATTCCCTATATTAGTATTAATTAATTAATTATTAGTATTAGTAGTTAGTACAAATCATGTATAGTAATATAATGGTTAAAACAGGCTAAAATTTTAATTAAGTCCCTGAACTTTACCAAAAGGGCCAAATAAGTGCCCAAACTATGAAAAGATCAAATTAATGCCTAAACTTTTCGATTTGGGTCAATTCAGTCCAAAATATTAGATTATAAGTCTGTTAAATGTAAATAATCCAAAACATTTTGGACTGAATTGACCCAAATCGAAAAGTTCAGACACTAATTTGACCTTTTCATAGTTTGGGCACTTATTTGACCCTTTTGACAAGTTTAGGGCCCTAATTGAGATTTTAGCCTAATATAATCTCATCAAATCTCACCTCCACCATTTTCTGAAACTTTTTTTTTTCTTCGAGTCCGACCACAACAACTTGGGTGTCTCCTTCTGTCTGTTTGACTCTTTAGCCTCTGTTCTGCTCTGCACTCAGTTCTCTGCAGCATTTTATATTGGATTTATATATATTCATTTACAACCCTTATTAAAATTGTACTAATTTCTTCTTTCTGTGTGTGAATACTGAATAGTATAGTTGGTAATAAAAAAATATCTTCTTTTTTTTCCTTTCCCACATTCCCTTTCTCTTTCATTCATTTCAGCACAAAAATGGCATCTTGTTCCCTTCCTGTTCCTGGGTTTCCTCTGCAAGATCATCATTCCTTCAAGGCTTTTTTACCCAGTTGTAAATAACACAAACACAGAGACCTTTTCTTCCTTTTCTCTTTTTTTCTTTTTAGGATCTTCTTTGTAAATGGAAACATCCACTCCAATCTCTGATCCTCCATCAGCTTCGCCATTATCACCTCCACCTGCTTCTTCTTCTGATTCTGTTACCAGCACTAGCAGCGGCGACGGCGGCGATGATTCTTCAAGAGCTTTTGCCATTCAAGTTCCAGCTTTAAACCTTTTACCATCACCCTTGTCCCTCCTCCTGGAATACTCTGGCATTTTTTCCAATCCTAACCTTAATCAATCTCGTGGGATTTTACTCAACACTGATTTACAACCTCCTTCTCCTCCTGATCCTAATGCCACCACTTCTGGGTCTGGGGAGGTTTCTATTCAAATCATTGGGCCTGCAACTTCAAGACCTGAAGAAGACAATGCCCAACCCCCTCTGCCTATTAATGAAGATGGAGTCGAGGAGGAGGATCCTGTTACCGGAAATAGCAGCAATAACGGCGAGAGGAGTTCCAGTTCCACTTACCAGATGCAGAGTTATGATGTCCAACGAATTGCCAGGTGGCTTGAGCATGTTCTCCCCTTTTCCTTGCTTTTGCTGCTTGTCTTCATTCGTCAGCATTTACAAGGTACTCTTTCTTCCTTTTTTTTTCTCCTTTCTTTCATTCATTAGCTGGACTAAGGTGTTTATTTATTCATTTGCTCATTTTGGATATAGTCTTGCGCTGTTATGTACATTATGCTTCACTATCTGATATTCTGATCAATATAATCTACAAAATTTGATGTCCTTATGGCAATGAACATGGATATGCTGCCTAGCATTCTGTTTTTCCTATTTGGTGTGTCGGTGTTGGCTGTCTTATGGTATAAAATATCCCCATTTTTCACCCTTTGGTTCTGCTTCATAAAAGGTTAAGTTGCATAGTCTATAAGTATGGGAATTGAATTTTGATCAACTTTACATGTATTCTTTATAATCTTTAGGACTGTCATAAACCAAATTATATGACAGGCAATCCGTGAGGGCACTGTTTAGACGGTTAGTGAGAGAAAGAAAATCGATGAGGAGTCAAGATTTCTCATCTTACAAGGGAGATCAATAACTTAATAGTCTATAGGAAATAGCATTTGTTGCATTCCTTGTCTGTGTAATTTGTGTAGTTAGCCAAAAATTGAAAATTTCACTTCGGACCTGCAGGTATTCTGTTTTTCTCTGTGTTTACATTGTTTATTCTTTTACTAGTGTGTCTTTGTTATGGGTGCACTACTCCGGATTGCTCCTATCTAGTCTTCCTTTTAGTAAATATCCATCTTATTATTAAGAAGAAAGGAGCAGAAAGAGAGAGAGAGAAATAGGGTTCCAGGATTGGGAGCTATGTTGCAACTTGCAATTGAGAGAGCAAGTGAGAGAAGAGAAGAAGAAGGAGTCTAACATCATACTCAACCCTAGTTCTGTGTGGTTCTTACTATCTGAACCATGTTTAGTTTAAGTAGTAGTTATGGTCTGCATGAGTATATAGTCAAGTTGTTTGTAATATACTGTCTCCAGTCCACTCTTCTATTTTTCTCATTATTTGATTGTGGTTGCTTGCAGGTTTTATTGTCATGATTTGGGTTACAATTGTCATGTACAAGTCAAATCTTATCCTCCAAAAGCAGACAGCACTGAAGGTGCTTAATTTGTCTTTGAACTTTTTTTCCTCTTAAGCCCCTTGGTACCCCAATAAGGGTAAAACCGTGAACCTTAACATTTTATTGTTTTGTAGGGAGAGAGAAAGAATGCAGTTCTAATCACATACTCTATAATTTTCATGCTTCATGTGATTGCTGTTTATTGGTGGTATCAGAACAATGATCTTCTATATCCATTGGTCATGCTTCCTCCGAAGACAATACCACCTTTCTGGCATGCAATATTCATCATCCTGGTAAATGGTATGAATTTGAACTGTAACACTTGGACTCATTTCTGATAAAATTGTTCTAATGGTAAGATAAAGAATTTATGGCAGATACTCTGGATCTTGTGTACCATTCTTATTACCAACTCACTATTTATGGTGCTTCTGAAATCTCCAAGGCGAATTCATATGCTGTTGCATGCTGCTGTTAAAAATTTGCAATTCTTCTGCTATACTTTCATTTCTATATACATTTTTTCTCCATCTATGCAGAATATGCCCTAGTTATTACCTATATGATGCATTTTTCTTCAAATTTTAAAATCAAATGTCATGATTGTATTAAGATTTATATGTTTACTTTTATTAATTTAGTGGATTGTTTAACTTTCAGATACAATGGTTCGGCAGGCAGTGATGGCATTCAAGTGTTTACTGCTCATCTATTATAAGAATGGCAGAGGGCATAACTTCCGTCGACAGGTTTATGATGTTATGCATTTGAAATTTACTTTCTCATATATATTATATAAAACTACAACTCTATCCTCATATCATATCCCTTTTCCCTCCACTTCCCAACCTTCATCAATCCAAAAAAGAAAAAGTTGAAGTGAAGGAACAAAAGCCAAAAGGGATGAAAAGAAACTCTAACTGTCAGTGTGTTGTTTTCAAGGGCCAAGTG
Source organism: Corchorus capsularis (assembly GCA_001974805.1). NCBI lineage: Eukaryota > Viridiplantae > Streptophyta > Magnoliopsida > Malvales > Malvaceae > Corchorus > Corchorus capsularis. The sequence continues at coordinate 84,030 of AWWV01012504.1, forward strand.
CTAACCCTGGTCGAATATACACTTCTATTGTACCGAGCATTGTTGCCAACACCTGTCTGGTACCGGTTCTTCTTAAACAAAGAGTATGGAAGCCTTTTCTCTTCATTGACCACAGGGCTGTATTTAACTTTCAAGCTCACATCTGTTATTGAAAAGGTATGATTTGCATACCTTAATATTTCACATATGTGGAATTTCTGATGTTAATTTTCTCTTTAATTCTATGTATATATTGACAAGAATTTCTGCTCTATTGCTAACATTTTGTAATTGCTCTTAGGTTCAATCCTTCTATGCTGCCCTAAAAGCACTGTCGAAAAAGGAAGTTCATTATGGGGCATATGCCACATTGGAACAGGTATTTAAAGGGGGGAAATGGAAATCCTAATTCAGTTTGGAACTTGGTTTGTCCTACTGAGTTGGCTAGGAAAAGAAAATTCCAGAATGGTTCATGTGATGCCTTGCTCTCTGTGCCATAGGTCTAACCTTTTGTTGTATATAATTTCATCTTGTATATATCTGTGGCACTTTGCTTAATCTTTCAGCACCATGCCCAAAGAAAAATATGTTAGCTTTTCATATATTTCTCATTAACATTTTTGATGTACACCCTTTACTTGTACATTTATTCTGTTAAGAATTCAACAATTACGTTTAATGCTACTATGGTGACATATGTGTTATATTAGGTAAATTGAAAATGTGTAATGTTTTAGTGACATTGGGACATTTTTCAAGCATTACATATTTGTAGGAAAATACTCTATTCTCGATTAATGTGATATAAATGCCAGATTGACTTGATAATTAATTGTATGACAAGTCGAATCCAATGATTAATTTGGTGAAATGATAGCTGTATGGAAAGTTACAAAATAGTGTAACAATTAGTGATTATTGTGCTGGTCAAAATCATCTCTACTGGTGGTATATGGGATTATGGATGAGTAAAGAGCAATTTACATGGCTGCTGGAATTATTGACCATTACATTTGTGTAACTTCTTACTAAATTTATATTGTCAATTTAACTGATCTATATAATGCTTTATTCATATAGATTAGGTATATCAAATATGAAATTAACTGACATCATGAATATATGTATTCTATTTATCAAGGTAAATGAAGCGGGGGACCTCTGTGCCATCTGCCAGGAGAAGATGCAAGCACCAATCTTGTTGAGTTGTAAACACATATTCTGCGAGGACTGTGTCTCTGAATGGTAAGTTTACACCTGTTGCAGTTGCAAATTGTGAAGTGGATGTTGGTATATACCCTATTTATTGCAGTTGCATATCTTGAAGTAAGAGTAGGAATTGTTTTTACTTGAAGCATGTTTTCCTGTAGTGAGTCTCAAGTGATTGGATAGTTTGGGCGCTTATTATCATGCTAAAGCTCATGTTTGATGGGAAGTTATAAGGGTTGTATGATAATATGCCATTACCCATTAGCCATATACAAATGTTTGATATATCTCTTTTGGTTAGTAATACAAAGAAACCTGTGCCTTTCAGATGCAGAATTTTCACCTAGTGAAGTGAATGAAAATTTGCAATTCTAGATGGTCCTTTTGGCAGGACTGCATTGAGTAACTGCATGCATACTATCTGCATTCACAACTAAATCCATGCATGTTGCTGTGATACAAGGGGTTACATGGTGGACTCTTAAACTAAGAAAGTTGTGGCAGGACCATAGTTGAATGGTGCCATTTCAATCTAAAAGTGGAGAACATCCCGCTTTACAGTTGGGGATATGATATCGAATTTCTGCTTCCCTTTTTTCCTGGGAAACAGGGATCTATACTTGACGTTTTTGTGAAATTCTGAAAATTTATCTGGTAATAATATGCATAGCACTTTCTTCACTGCCGTCCCATGATGTTGTTGCCTTGTTGGCCAATGGTCTGAAATTGCTTATCTATAAAATAACTTTGAAATGTTTTGTTAGATCATAAGCTAACTTTTCAAACGGAAGCATTGAGGTTTAAAATCAACAACATTTAGCTAGTTTACTTGCATGCTTCAGTTTCATCCTTTGACCACCGAGCTTATATTTCAGGTTTGAGAGAGAAAGGACTTGCCCACTGTGCAGAGCTGTGGTTAAGGCTCCAGATCTAAAATCCTTTGGGGATGGGTCAACAAGTTTGTTTTTCCAGCTGTTTTAGAATCCAGATTCCATGCCACAGCCTTATATTTTTTGAGCTGTGCTCTCCTACAGGTTTTGTTATCTCTTAGATTTGTATACAGTACATTCTCTCATCCTAGGTCGCCACAAGCGTTTTAACACAAGCCAGAAAGTATATACAGATTAGAAATATATGTATTTGTTCTGTTAAAGGGATTAATCAAAACCAAATGTGAAGGGAGGATTCTGATTTCTGATGTTGTGTTACATTACTTTCTTATATTCTCATACTTGCCTGACAAGCGAAAACGCTTTCAGGAGAAGATCATATGCCAATCATGAATGTATAACTTATTTATCTCTCACTCTCACTCTCTGAATTAATGAAATTTTGTATCTGAATTAACTCAATGCTGGTCCCAAGCTACTATAAATAGAGATGTTATCCTTGTCAAAGCATTTGGTGCTTCCATGTTGTGGCTATATATGCAGCCATGATTAGTTGTCAAAAGCTACCACTTTCTGATGGATGGCATGTATGGTATGGTGATATAAATTATCCTTTTCCTTCATATAGTTCATACAAAGTTGGATTTAAAGTGCATCTGCATGCCCAAATACCCATTTTCTACCATATCAACATCAGCATTTAAATTTGCTGCAATTATAATCTATACAGATTTGCATATAGAAGTGCTGCAGGTGAATTACTCAAAAAAAGTGGGTGAAATGAAAGGAAATGAAGTATAGATATGAAATACTTACTGAATTGAATAGGTTGTGGTCCCCTAAAATTCTTGGTGTTCCCCATAGTGGAGAAATGCCAGTTGTTGGAATAAATTGCCCAACTGGGTAGTCAGTAGTAGTAGAATTTTCACTCATTTTACATTTGACATGAAAGAAAGAAATGAAATAATAATATGGGTCTGGGTCTGGGGTCTGTCTGCCAAACAAAAAAAGGTCATAATCTTGCAAGTGCCATGTCCTAAATGCTGGCACTCAGGCCGACACATTCATACTCGGTTGCTCAACTCTCAACCCTCACTGCTTACTTTGCAGAAAAAACAACTGCCCAATCATGTTTTACATTACACTTATCTGCTGCTATCTTCTTGTTTGTTTTCCCACACTATATAGTAAGATTTACACTTTTGTTGTGTGGCTAGATTGATTGCACCATTTATCTTTTTGAGTTTTTACCTTGAAGAATGAGCTTTTTTTTTTACTTCTAAAAAAGCATTATTTTTTGATCTGCTTCATTCCACAAGCATTAATGGGAGATTGATACATATAAAACTCTTTGTATATATGTTTGTTGCACTGGCACAATAGAGATTTGATTTGAGAGGGAAATTAAAAGAAAAGGAAAAGTAATACTAGTAACTTTACATAATAATTAATAATAGATGGTATATAAGTAGATAGTATAAAGTTACAAGATAGAGATCTTTATTCAGTCCGTAGATATGTACAAAGATATATAGTGTAAAGTTACAAGATAGTGTCCCACTTCCCAGTTATGATTAATGGCTAAAGTTGGAGGAGTCAGGGCTGAGGTCTGAGGTCTGAGGTGAGGACTCAATACAATACAATCCATAAATATTCCATACCATTACATATTTGTCAGAAAATTATAATGGGCTGAATATGATCTCCACCTTAAAATGATAAGAATATATATACTGCAAAACTTGAGTCTGTTTAATTTGTTCTGATTATATATCCCATAATTCCCAGATTTTGAAGAAGAAAGGGGGTTGTTTGTTGATGCCTTTGAAAAGTTCCTTTTAGCATCAATGGAAATGGGGATGGGAATGGGAATGGGAATGGGGGTGAATTAACAAAGGGTGATATGATGGCAGATAAGACTAGCCAAATGAAAATGCAGGCAGCTGCTTGGATGATATAGGTAGAGTGGTCTCCACAAAGGCACTCTCCATGATGCAGAGGAGGGTACAGGGGAAAAAAAACCTTTCTTTTTGGCCATTTGAGATTCTGTCACATTTTCAGAGCTTTAGGAAAAATTGTGCATTTTCTTTTTTACACTCTAAAACTTAAAAGCAATAATATATACCTTACCTCTCTCTTAGTCTCACTCTTCTTCCTTGTGTATTTAGTATATACTAAATACATACCAGTATATATGCTACATAAAGTTCCATAACTGTTGTGCACCTATAGCTACTCTAGTGCTCATGACCCCAACCACAATATTCTTTTTATTTTTAGGAACCCTAATTGGTATCTTGTGGTTATATTAATTGAACTTGATTAGTCTGAAGTCGAGCCGCATTGTACTCCAAATGAGGTGAAGCTCTCCCAAGGCAACTCAACAAGCATTGTTTTAGTTTTACTCCAACCACATTATACTAATCAAATAATTAAATATATCTATCTATTCTTATATATATACATCAAGTACAAAAATGTTATACTATAGAAAATGTTCATTGATTTATCTACATAAAGCTTTGCCTTAACAAACCATGCATGAGACAGAATCCAGAAAGTACCTGCACCTCAATTTAAACTGTCAATGCTCTCTCTCTCTCTCTTCCTCTTAAAACACATATCTATTTGTCTTCTCATGCTTCATATTTTTATTCTGTCCTGTTTAGGCAACATCAGCTTCTATTCCCTTTAGTATTTAAAGTTTACCAGCAAACAGCTTGCAGTAAAGCTTAAATATTTGATCTGATCCCATATCATTTGACACACTGCACACACACAAGGGCCATTATCAAATGCTTGGTAACTTTTAATGTTTTGCTTATACACACACATACATGTATAGCTTAATTTGGCATATATATAATTAATTCAGAGGCTCATAGTCATAAATTACGTACCTGACATATTCATCTAAATCTTGTCTTGTCTTTTTTGATTTAGGGATCACTATACCTATAGTAGGGGTACACAAGTTATACATAGGAGATAGGGAAAAGGGGATGAATCAAGAGGACTTGTATTGTAAAATAGCAATGGGTTTATTTTATTTTAGATTAAAGAAATGGGGAAACAATGGTTTAATTTTGATTAATTAATATCTTAATGTAGTCTACTACTACCATATAATCACAAGAATAATGAAAAGGGGTTGAGTTTCCAATATTTTGTTTAATGAGATCAATATCTAATACAAATACAGGCTTTCCGGACCTTGTGAATTGGGGAAAAAATACTAAAGAAAAAGAAAAGCTATGCCTATGAGATCACCTTGTTGTAGTTGTAGACTTGTAGCCATATATATAGGGTGTGCAATGTACATCAGTACATGTATGACACAAAAGGTGATGGAAAAGTTGTTTCAGGTCTCTATATTGATCATTAGATTAAAGAATTAATAAAAAGGTTATATGTAATTTAATCATGTTATGTTAGGAGAAGTTTTCCTAATTAATTTGAATTTTATTTACTAATATATACATTTTAATTAGCAGCACATAATAAAATTCAGTCTCGGTGGTTGACTTACATATTTAGGGAATCATTAATTTAATTTGCAGTGATTAATCTAATCTTCTAATTAATAAGTGATTATATATGTTGAATTCTCAGAATTTCAATAGATGGATTGGGAAATTGCATTAATAAATAAATAAATGCAGTGTGTAGTAAAAAAAGTAAGTAGAAGAAGATGAATTCATTTTTATTTGACTGCAATTTTACAAGTTAGGAGTGGGAAGTGGAAAGGGAAGGAGAAAACTGGAGTAAATTGTCGGGTTTGAAGGGAAAAAATCACATGAACACAAAGTTGAACAAGATAGAGACTCAAAACAAATTAAAGAAAGCTAAGGCTGTGTATATTTCATTTTCACTCTCATTCGTTGAAAATGAAAGCAAAAATGAAATGTATAAGATTGGAGATGCAATTGCAAGGGAGACAGTGACACTGTGACTGGCTAAGCCAATTTTATCCATTTGCTTATCTCATCTCATATGCTTGCATTTGCAAAGTGCAAAGTGCAAACTAAATTGTATACCTCTTTAGAAAATTTGATTTGATGCTTTTTAAATAAGATTTTGGATGTTGTCTTGTAAATGGATTCTCATCTAAATCCAGCACAACGGATCCCATAATCCAAAATTATAGTGGGTGCTGTCCTGTAAATAGAATATAGGTATTCGTCATTCGGTATCAGGAGAACTTTCCTCATCTAAATGTAACATTTCTCGAATCCAAATTAGTCCGATCTAGTATAATATTTTTTCTTTTAAAATCTGAGGTATCCAGTAGTCATATTAGACTTTAGCTAATCCATAGGTTAGTTACCCGAAATCGAGAATCGAATCTCAATTGGAAATCGGAAAAAATCTCTTGAACATCTATTTTCTCCATTCACATGATTCAAACTCAATAGCTTACTTAAAAAACAGATTCTTTCACTCAATCCAAATTATATTATAGTACTTAAAAAACAGATTCTTTCACTCAATCCAAATTATATTATAGTAATATATAATAATTTTTCCACCTGTATTTGTATTACATTACATCTAATAGACATTGTGTTATTACATCACAGAGTACTATTAGTATTTAGTATAGTAACTTTACAAGACAAAAGTAGTTGATACTGCATAATTTTATTACAAAAAGTACTACTAGTATTGTTTCTTTTTAAAAAAAAAAAATTAAAATTACTGAAAATATATTACAAGTGAAAGTGAAAAAGAAAAGAAAAAGTTGTCCGGCTCGTTAGATATGTTAAGATCTGAGTCGCTTTCCTGTCTCTGACTCTCATGACGACAATGACTCATCACTTCCCTTTGCCTATGAAATCAAATTTTTACTTAAAATATCAAACTTGCAATTCCATTTCTCTTCTGTTGCCTTTTCTCTTTCTCTTCTTCTCTTCCTTTTCCTTATAATCTTATTGTTTACCAAAACAAAACAATCCATCTTCTTTATTACTCACTCTCCCACTCATCCTTTGCAAATTCACTCCTAAGACAAAACCCCAATCTCTCTTTCCTTCCACCTCCACTCTCTCATTAATTTCCCTTTTTCTCTTTATTCTTTCTTCCCCAACCAAAATTAGGGTTAAGCAAACAGAAACAGGTCTCTTCTAAATTTAGGGTTTCAACCCCCTTCACCCTCCCAAAAATCATCTATATTGATCTTTGCTGTTGTAATTTCATTTTTATTATTTTTACGCTTTTCCTTTTCCAATTATATGTTAATGGTAATATATATGCTCTCTTCATGATTAGATCATAGTGCTACTGATGAGCTACTCCCTTATTTTCACTTTTATCTTATCCCAAGGGGAAAACGAAAATGGTTTTCTTTCTGTGAATAATAAAAATTTTCGGTTTTCCAGGGTAAGCTATAAAAGTTGCTCCTCCAAGTCTAAGTCTGTCAGGTTGTTTTTCCTTTTCCCTCTGTCTCCCACTCCATTAACTTATTAATCTACACTTGACTTGTTTATCAACATTTCCTTTCCTTGTAATATCTTTCTGATCTCTTTCAGGCTCACCCACACCGTGGTTTCTGGAAAATGGGTTTTTCTCCCCCCTTTCTCTCTCCTTTGCAAAGCAATATGCCTTTCTTTTTTTCGTTGCTCATTCTTTTCTGCATTACTAAAAGACCCTAATTTGTTTGCTTTTGAGTTTGTTTTCTTTCTTCTTTTCCTTGATCTGATGCTCTATAGCTAGTCTTCTTGATGCTTTTTTGTATGCTAACTACGTGTGTTATGTGTGTATATATATTGTTTTGTTGGTGGGGGTAGCACACTTGTAGGATTTTTCGGGTTAATCACGGTTGCGGTACAGATTTTGGAAGAAAACACTAGATTTCATGTCGATTTTTTGCAGATCTTCTTGATTGCATATATGTATGTTATTGGTAAAAGGGTAATCAAGGCTCTTGTTTATTCGATGAGTATCATTTATACTTACTATTAGTTATTACTACTAGACTAGACTAGACTAGTATAGATTTTATACCTGCTGTTTCTGAGGTCAGTTTGAAGATGAAGTTCGTATCTTGTTGTTGTAAGTCCATCACTCTATTTGCTGTCTTGTTTGATTCACTCTCATCCGATCTTTCTCATCAATTGGCTCTCAGCTCAATCTAGAATAACAAAATTTAGCTTGCATCCCATATTTAGTTATGTAGTAATTCACTCCACCCCAATGCATAAGTGATCTCAATTTCGTTATTGTTGATAATTGTAACTGATTAATTACGAACTAGTTCTTTTGCATCTGTCATATATATGAGGTTAGAACTGAGCTTTGGGCATTAGCAGCTGTTTCTATTTGCTTGTACTATACAATATGATTAGGGTCAAAACAGAATGTAGTTGTTTTAGATTTGACATCTATAAGTTTTGTTAGTGAAATGAAATGTAAGGTTATGGCGCATGCAATTAGCTAGAGAAATTAATTACTAGGTAGTAGGGAATTAGGTATGTTATATATGTTAAGAGAAATGGGATGAGAGAGCTTCCCTCAGCCCACTCACGGATGGGAACAAGGGGGTTGAACTAGCTGCCGACTCATTCATTCAAGCACTCAGTAGAAATGGGATTTGGTGTTTTTGCTACTGTGATTGTGTGAATGATGCGGGAGATATTTTTGCATCCCTCTTTCTCCGTGCTTGGACTGAAGGGAGCTCCTTCTTTCTGTTTCTCCAACATTATTATTTGTACTTTTTTTCTATTAATTGTATTACCATATCCACTAGCCCTTTTGACTACTTGTCTCAAATTGCATATATATATTATTAATACTCATGTAATTTGGGAAAGCGACTTTCTCACCCTCATTAATATTATCAGGTCAGGTTACCCTTCAACTTGGCTAATTTTCCATAGCATCATCATCGATCGGATTGCTCATCTTTGTAGGTAATTAAGTAATAATGGAACTAGTACTAGCAAAACTGGCCATGTTTGCTCATTAGTGACATTATCTGCTCAACCCTCAATGAAATTGGTACATGATCTCTGACATGGCGTAAATGCTACTTATTACTCACTTTGGTACATTTTTACTTGACAGGAAAACCAAACCATATGGAGCATAGCACAGGCCACCATTTGACTTATCAAATGGAAATGGTTAGTTGCCTTGCCGGGTTCTCTCCGCCCCGCCCGCTTTCCTATTTTCTGGCAGACGACAAGGAGATCAGTGAACCTGCAGTGATATCAAATGTATTGGCCTAATTCTCTTCTCTAACTTGTAACTTGTATAGTAGTATATTTGCTTCCTGCAATAGCGTTTGGTATATATTGTTAATGTACATTTAATATATGTTCAAGTGAAGTCTGCCCCATCTGAGTGAAACTATAAATGCTATATATATATATACTGCTACTGGCTTGATGAATTACTGAAAGCTGTGCAAGTAAAGTGATATATTGAATGATGTCTCCTTGACTAGTTTTTTGTTTCATGAAATAGTGGTGATAGGCAAATTTCATTCAGACAGTGTACAGTTTGGTGCACGTGTTGGCATGTGTTTGTTTGTAAGTGTGTTCCAGTCCACACCAATGCTTGTTAAAATGCCTGACTGGGGGAGTGAGGCCCTGTTCATTCACTGCTCAGTGCTCACACCTCGAAATTTGGCAATGGAGAGAGAAAGAGTAGGTTGCTTGCAAATGGTGGAGATAAAAGTAAGTAAAGGGTTTCATCGGAAAAACTGTTTGATTTTCAAAAGTTGCAGAAACATCCTGCCTTTTATTTTATGACTAGTTATTTGTGTTTCAAGTACAGATTTGGGATTAAAAATATTATACCCTAACTACACTTTAAAAGCTTTGTGACTGTGTTTGGGTTTTGGTTAACGAGATGGGAAGTACATTTAGAACCCATTTTCTTTTCGACTCTTTAGTGTTTTATTACATCTGAAAGTGTGCATATATATATATAGAATTAGAAATCAGAATGGCATTAGTAGGAGTATTATTTTATGCAAGTGAAACATGAGCCTTATGTAAATAATACTAATAATGGGGTGAGTGAGTTAATTGGTTTCTCTTTTGCATTTTGATTGTACGCCCCTATCCAATAATCACATTGGCTCTGAGAAATTTCGAGTCAAGTCATGATGCTAATTTCCCAAATCAGAGAAGAGTCGTAGTTTCTCTATTTGTAAGATTCCAACTCAAGACTAATAACTTAAGGGCTAATGAATTGATACTCCAGTTGAATCCAACAAGCTTGTCGCTTTTCTGCATCTTGTTTTGAACTTAAGAGGTGCATTTGTATTTGCAAGCGTATTAAATATAACTAATGGTATATTATATAGTAGTATACATAGGAAATATTGGTGGATACTTGGATACAATATAGTTGCATGGATTTGTGTTTGATGAAAATGGGTGAAACTTGGTACTTGAAATATGTCTTTATCGTTAGTAGGACACAATAAGTTTCCAAGATAGAGAAATCATTGGGAAAAGGGAAGATAACAACATTGAAGGTTGTGATCATGTTTTAATTTACCAAATATGGGTTGGGGCATCTCCTTGTTGAGGTTCCTGTTTTGGAAACGGACAATCAATCATCTACCAATATACTACTAGCTATCAATGAAGTAGCACGCTATAGGCTTTTCGCTTTAGGGCGTTTTTTAATAGGTTTGAAAACTTGAAATTTGATAAGTGAATAAAATTCTTGCAATGCAAATCCTCTCCCACTCCCCATAACCCCAATGCCTCTCGTAACTCGTATCTGCTTCTATTTTTTTTTACTACTACTATTATGGAAGAGTTCTGAAGAAAGGAAATTGTGGTCCCAAACCCCAAATAGTTTCTCTTTACTTTACAGCCACCAACGCTGGATTGGTTACATATAATTAATATGTACTGTAACTATAGTTCACTGGTACCAATTTATGGTTGGATCAAGTGATAAGCGATTTGTTACAGTTTAAGCAGGTTTTAGATTTGAGACCTTGTATACGCAATCGTTCTCATTGGTAGACTCACCCACCAAACCCAGGTGCGCGACTCGAATCCGAATTAGTAGTTAGAGCAAAATTTTGGATACAGGATGGGAAACCAAACCAATCGTCCCCTTTGTTTAAGTTATAGGTATTCATATTCGTTTAATAATTTAAGATTAATCTTGTTTGAATCGGGTCATCAATTATTAGATGAAGTTCTTCCAATAATAATAATTTATAAGATTTAGCGGTCTGCAACAAATCTTGTTCAAGTTAAGTTATCTTACAATGGGAATAGAGTTTTCTCAACAATATTTTTTTCAATTTATAAGATTAAAACCCTGATATCTTATCTAAGGGAAATAAGAGTTGAAAAACTTAAACCAACCAATTATATGTGTAATGTGTTTTTTTACTTTAAACATATGTGTGTCTAATTTCTTTTTTTAGGTTTTAAAGATGGGTTGAGAGTGAGTTTAATTTGGTCTCCACTTTCCTTGCTTGCTGCTTCGGCCTGGTACATATTGTATTGTTCATAGAAAATGAAAATCTTTATTTTTCTTAAATCACTTGTCCGAAACTTTGCAAGTTGCGGAATCTATTTGTCGGCAATTTTTTATTCTCATCATCTTTTTTTAATCTACCAAATCAACGACGTGCACCGCCAAAATACCATTTCTCCGTTGCATTTGCATTACTACTACTTTACATACGGTTGGGTCACTGTGGCATCGTTGAGAAACCTTTTTTACGTTACTTGAGAAATCTGGTCAATTTTTTTAGTAGGTCCGGTGTGAAAGGTTAAAATAATCCTAACAAATGCGTTTTCGGAGAAAAGAACTTAGGTTTTTAATCTTATCAGGATAAAGACTATGTGAGTCTTTTTGTATGGAACATAGGCCTGATCCAGTTCGGTATTGAATTCAAAATCGGCCCCAAACTTCCCCAAAAGAGAAGATGGGTTCACAAAGCTGTTATATAGTTTGTTGAAGTGGAATAAATCCCACATTGCTAAGGAAATATAAAGACCATTGGTTTATATAGGCTTAAGTGCTTTAAAGGTTATCTTTCGATGACTTGTGGGCTAGTGGAGATAATTTAGGCCATTTGGGCTTGGTCTGTCTTCTAATGGGCTTAGATCAATAGACTAATTTTGTTGGTCTATGATGAGGGCACTTGGGCCTTGATAACTTAGAAAGATTCTAAGTCTTAATTTTTTATTTTCCTTAAAGAAAATTCGGATATACCTATTTGAATAGGTATAAACTACCGAAAACTGTCTTTATCTGATAGATACCTTTTAATTAGGAGACAGTTTCCAGAGGTTATGTATTTTCATGTTTTATAAATAGGAACGTGATTTTCTCCTGATAACAATCAATTCTTCTACTTCTTCCTTGGATGTTTTTAAGTGGCTTAGTTGTATCCCAAATACAACTTGTTTGATCTTTTAAGCAATATTGTATTTGATAAAGCGTGGCGCCTCTAAGTCTTGTTTTCTCTATAATTTCAGAAAATTTCTAACAATTCAAATACAATATTGCTTTCTCTGTTTATTTTGAGTTTTCTGAAATCGGTCAACCATGGCTGTCAACGATGCAACCATGAAGATTCTGGTGCAAAATGATGTTGGGAAATTGAACCAGTTTGATGGCACAAATTTTACCAGATGGAAAGACAAGATCATATTCCTTTTATCCGCTAGGTCTTTTATGTTCTTGATGAGAATCTGCCTGCCTTGCCTGCTGCAACACCAGATGATACTGATGAACAAAGGGCTGGACGACAGAATCGTGAAGATGATATGATGACTTGCCGTGGCCTTATTCTCAATTCACTCACTGATCGTTTGTATGATCTGTACTCTCCTCTGCAAACTCCTCGTGAGATCTGGACTGCCTTGGAGACTAAGTACCAAAATGAAAAACGTGGTACAGATAAGTTCTTGGCCCTTAATTATTTTGATTTTAAAATGACTGATGACAAACCTGTCATGGATCAAGTCCATGAACTACAAATTCTGGTATCCAGGTTAAGGGATTTGGAAGTTGTAATCCCTGATGCACTTCAAATTGGTGCTATTTTGTCCAAACTGCCCCTTCTTGGAAGAACTTCTGTAAGAAGATTCTGTTGAACAGTGATGCTATCACTATGGAACAATTTCAGACTCATCTGCAGATTGAGTGTGAGACTCGAATCAGGGATGAGAAAATGTCCAAGGACAAAGATGCTGCAGAAAGTTCCAAGAACAAATCCCAAGTTCATATGGTTGGGGCAAAGTCTGGAAACAAGTCAGACAAGTCTAAAAGCCTTAAAGTCAATAACAAGGGCTTTAAGAAGAACAACAAGAGTGACAAAACTTGCTTCCATTGTGGCAAGAAAAGGACATTTCATTAAGGAGTGTCGTTACAAGAAAAAGGAAGACACGAGATCTGGTTCTTCTTCTAAGACCAATGAAGCAAACATAGTGAAAGATGAGGATTATGTTGCTGTTGTCACTGAAGTGAATGCGGTTGTTGTTGCAAATTCTGATTTCTTTGTTGATTCTGGTGCAACCATTCATATTTGCAACAACAAGGATCTCTTTAGCACTTATGTTGAAGATGAATCTGAAGTGTTTATGGGAAATCAGGCTGCTGTTCGTGTTGTTGGCAAAGGAAATGTATCTCTGAATTTTACTTCAGGCCAAAAGCTCACTCTAGTGAATGTTTATCATGTTCCTGATGTTAAAAGGAACTTAGTTTCTGCAAGTTTACTTGTTAAGCGTGGTTTTAAGATACTTTTAGAATCTGACAAAGTTGTAATCACCAAGAATGGAGTTTTTATTGGCAAGGGTTATTCCCTTGATGGCTTGTTCAAATTAAGCATTAATGAAATAAATTCAGTTTCTGTTTACTTGATTGGTTCCATTTATAATGTTGAATCTTCTAATCTTTGGCATTCTAGATTAGGCCATTTAAATTATGCTACTCTTAAGTATATGGCTTCACATGATTATTTTACTTGCAAACATGATTATCCTGATAAATGTGAAGTATGTGCACAAGCGAAAATTACAAGAAAGCCTTTTCCAAAGGCAGAACGTGAAACACAAATTCTTGATTTGATACATTCGAATATTTGTGAACTCAATGGAAAGTTAACAAGAGGTGGTAAACGCTACTTTATTACTTTCATTGATGACTGTTCAAGATATGTCCATGTTCATTTGCTTAAAACTAAAGATGAAGCATTTGAAGCCTTTAAAGAATTTAAGGCAAAAGTTGAGAATCAAAAGGAACGAAAAATTAAAGTTCTAAGAAGTGATAGAGGAGGAGAATATTTCTCTGATGATTTTGATGAATCCTATGAAGAGCATGGAATTATTCATCAAAGAACAACCCCTTTTACTCCCAAACACAATGGTGTGGCGGAAAGAAAAAATCGTACTTTGGTTGATATGGTAAATGCAATGTTATTGAATGCTAATTTACCAGACAATTTGTGGGGAGAAGCTTTGTTTACTTCTTGTCACATTGTTAATAGAGTTCCATTAAAGAAAATTTATACTTCACCGTATGAAATTTGGAATGGAAGGAAACCAAACATTAAATATTTTAAAGTGTGGGGGTGTGTAGCCTACTATAGGCTTTCGGATTCTCAAAGAGAAAAACTTGGATCAAGAGGTATCAAATCTGTTTTTGTAGGATATGCTCAAAATTCAAAGGCATATAGATTATAAATTTGGAAACGAATGTGATTGTTGAATTCATTCATGTTGAATTTTTTGAGAAAACGTTTGTGCATGATAATGTTATACATGATGGTATTAATCTACCTCATAGTTCTGAAAATCAAAGTAATATTCCTGTTTCTAGTCCTAATCCTTCTAAAAGAAAGGATTTAGGAGAACCGTCAGAACCTAGAAGAAGTCAAAGGCCAAGAAAAGAAAAAGATCTTGGTTCAGATTTTATCACTTACTTTGTTGAAGGAAGTAGAGATAGACTTCTAAACACCTTTGAGGTATTAAGTGTTGATGATGATCCTAAGACCTTAAAGGAAGCTTTAGCTTCAAGGGATGCTGCCTTTTGGCAAGAAGCCGTAAATGATGAAATGGACTCAATTATGGCTAATGGTACTTGGGTTCTTGTTGATTTGCCTTCAAGTTCAAAACCTATTAAGAATAAATGGGTTTTTAGAAGGAAATATAATTCTGATGGATCACTCCAAACCTTCAAAGCAAGATTAGTTGTTAAAGGTTTTACTCAAAAGAAATGAATTGATTATTTTGATACTTATTCACCAATGGCTAGAATAACCTCTATTAGAGTGTTATTTGCTTTAGCCTCCATTTATAAGTTGCATATACATCAAATGGATGTAAAAAGTGCGTTTTTGAATGGTGACCTTAAGGAAGAAGTTTACATGGAGCAACCGGAAGGCTTTGTTCTTCCAGGAAATGAAAATAAAGTGTGTAGACTTGTGAAATCTCTTTATGGTCTTAAACAAGCTCCTAAACAATGGCATGAAAAGTTTGATACTGCCATTTTGTCTTTTGGTTTTCGGCATAAACTGCCGATAAGTGCATATATCCAAAGTTTACTACTGAATATGGAGTTGTTATTTGTCTCTATGTTGATGACATGCTGATTTTTGGTACAAATATGATTGGTATCAATGAAACTAAGAAATTTCTTACTTCTGCTTTTAAGATGAAAGATCATAATGAAATAGATACTATTTTGGGCATTAAAGTCATCAAATATGAAAATGGGTATATGTTAAGTCAAACTCATTATATAGAGAAACTTTTAAATAAGTTCAATTATTTGAAGATTAGAGAACATACTACTCCATATGATTTAAGTGGTACACTTGTTAAAAGTGATGCAAGACCAATTGAACAATTGAAGTATGCAAGCGTTATAGGGAACTCATTGTACAAGACCGGATATAGCATATGCTGTTAGTAAATTGTCAAGATTTACTCATAACCCTAGTATGGAACATTGGAAAGCAATTGAAAGGGTACTTGGTTACCTAAAACATACCTCAAATTTGAGATTATGTTACTCCAATCATCCTGCAGTACTAGAAGGCTATTCCGATGCAAGTTGGATCACCAAATTAGGTGATAATAACTCAACTTCGGGTTGGTTATTTACATTAGCCGGTGGAGCTATAAGTTGGGCATCAAAGAAACAAACATGCCTTGCTCATTCAACTATGGAAGCAAAATTTATAGCTTTAGCATCCGCGGGCAAAGAGGCTGAATGGATAAGAAACATGTTATTAGAAATTGATTTTTGGCCTCAGCCCATGCCGCCAGTTACTATTCATTGTGATAGTGAGGTGACGATGTCTAGTGCTTTTAGAAATGTCTATAATGGAAAATCTAGACATATAAGCCTAAGACATGATTACATTAGAGAATTGATCTCTAATAGTACTATTACTATCTCCTACATAAAGTCAGCAAAGAATTTATCAGATCCGTTAACTAAGGCATTGCCTAGAGATAAAGTGTGCGAGACTACAAGTAGTATGTGATTAAAATATAATTTTTACCGCAAAAGATAAATATGTTGGAATTTAAATTAAGTAGGAGGACTTCCTAGTCATCTTTAACGCAACGGGAAATTTTGTTTGACTCGATGCAGCAATAGGCTAAAGTAGCTTTTGACCCGCATGTCGTTTATGCCTTTTGTCCTCACTTCTTTAGACAAATGACACCGTGGTAGAACTTGGGCCTTCATGAGATTGAGAGGTGTGGTAGTGACAGGGCCTTTGTGTGTCTTTGGACCTTCATAAGAAGTGTGGCAGTAGTAAGATCCTGGGCCATCTATGGTTTTTTGGTCCATTTTGTGTGAGAGAGGTGGCCCATGTATTTGGGACTTTTTGTGTGTGTTGAGGGAGAATTGCCCTATGTATGGGGCTTTTATGTGTTAAGAGAGTATCGTGTGTGTGGTGTGATATTTTGGGACTCACGATCGGTTGGGTAGAAGAGATGGGCTCTTTATGTGTGTGTGTGTGTTGAGGGAGAATACCCCTATATATGGGGCTTTTATGTGTTGAGAAAGTATCCGTATGTGTGATGTGATATTTTGGGACTCTCGATCGGTTCGGTAGAAAAGATGGGCTCTTTGTGTGTGTGTGATGTATTTGAGATGTTTGTGGGCCCATGTACCCGACATGTGTGTGTTTGTTGGGCCAAGAAAATGTGTGTGTGTAAGCAAATAATGAATTAGCCCAACCTTGAGTGCGTTTAGTGTGATGAGGAAGTGGGCTTGGGCCTTTCCTGGTTTTGACCCTAACAAAGACTATTTACACCTTACCATTTCAACCCATGGTGTATTTCCACACCGAAATTTGAAGTTCCTCACATTGAGTCTAGAGACTATGCTTGGGCTCTCAAGCAAACTTGGACTTTGCTTTGCAATTTGAGCAACATGCCCCAATGTGGAAGTCTCTTTGGGTTTTAGAAACTTAATGGGCTGTATAGGCCACTTAAACACAATCCAGACATCCATTATAATCTGGAGGATTCTTCATCTATTTTCAGTACTTCAAATTTAGTTTAGATTTAACAAGTATATAACTCAAATGCTCAAGAATATCTATTATAAAGAAACTAAATCTAATGATAATTTGAAAATTCCCTTCATTTGTGTATGATTTGTTGGTTCTACTTGTTGATAGAGAGGTTTGAGCCAAGATTGAAACATTGGATCTTAATTTGACCAAATTGAAAGGTTGAGTCATAAATCGAGTATTTTACAAAGATTGGACCTTAATTTGACCTTTATTTGAGTCATAAATGTTTCTTAAGAGAAGGAAGAAAATGTTTGGGCCGTTTTTGCTGAATTCACAAAGACTAAAACATAAATGGGCTTTGAGAAAGGCATTGGATTTGTTTGTTACTTGACTTGTTGGTTACGCCAGCCTGGCCCAACGCTGACACTTACTAAAAAAACAACAAAAAATAACAAAAAAAGAGCATGGTTCGATTCGATTGAGGACGACAGACCTGAGAAGAGTTGGAATTTGAAGGGGAAAGGAAAGCGAAGCGGTGTCTGACGATTGCAGTGAAGACTCAAAGAAGATCAGATCGGATCTAAACCTAGATTCTTACCTTTTCGGATTGGATTTATATTGCAATTTCCTTTCTAATCGGTCAGTTTCTTTCTCTTTCTTTTTCTTTTTCTTTTTCTTTTTCACAATCTCAATTTCCTTTTCTGATCATATTCAACTCCTCGCTTTCCTTTTTTTTTTCCTTCCATAATTATAAGTAGTTGTAGTTTTTGTAGTATCATAATAATTGCTTATAATTTAATCTGCTGGCTGCTGCTTCTTCGATTAACACTACTTTTTAGTATATACAATTTATTTTGATTTTCATTTTTTTTGGTCAGAAAATGAACATATTTTGATTTTCATTACTTAGCTACAAGCGAACAATCTGTTGATTGAATTCAGTCTGATTGTCTTTTATTCATGAATTTGATTTTACAGCTTCCAATATTCATCACTTATTGCTGCAACTGCCACTGCGTTCTGCTGTTTTTAGCAGCTGCAGTTGCCCTCTAAATTTTGATACCTGGTCAGAACCCTTTTTAACCAATCAATCAAATCAATTACTTGCTACTAACCCCAATTCCCACATGACTTCAACCCTCTCCACGTCTCCGCCTCTCCTTCAGACGCCGACAATCGACCCTCCCATTTCCACTTCCTCTTCTGCTGATCCTTCTTCCTTTACTCACCCTGACATTGACCAAACAGAGCTCCTCTCTGTATCTTGGAACCAGGATTATGGCTGCTTTGCTGCTGGCACTTCTCAAGGCTTTCGCATTTACAATTGCCAACCCTTTAAGGAGACCTTTAGACGTGATCTCAAAACCGGGGGTTTCAAAATTGTTGAAATGCTCTTTCGCTGCAACATTTTGGCCCTTGTTGGCGGCGGCTCCAATTCTCACTACCCTCCAAACAAGGTTATAATCTGGGATGATCATCAGAGCCGCTGCATCGGTGAATTTGCTTTTAGGTCTGATGTTCGTGCTGTCAAATTGAGACGAGATCGCATTGTTGTGGTTCTGGAGCACAAGATTTATGTCTATAGTTTTATGGATCTCAAGCTTCTTCATCAGATTGAGACTTTGGCCAATCCTAGAGGACTCTGTTGCCTTTCACACCATTCTAATACATCTGTATTGGCTTGTCCTGGTCTTCAACGAGGCCAGGTTCGCATTGAGCACTTTGGCCTTAATATGATGAAACTATTTAATGCTCATGATTCTCATCTTGCCTGCCTCACCTTGACATTGGATGGTCTTCTTCTTGCAACCGCTAGTACTAGAGGCACCTTGATAAGAATATTCAACACAATGGATGGAACTCGCTTACAAGAGGTAAATTGCTGGGACCATAGTTTAGTTTTCTCTTAAACTTTGTCCTTTGTTTGTTTAGGGATATTTTCTTCAATCTTAATGTGCTTATATCTATAATATTGTGTTAAAGAATGGAGATTGAAATGGAAACATTGTTAAGTCAAGCCTTGTTTATTACCACCCCCAATCTCCACTTTCTTTACCTGTTGCCAGTTAGAAACCAGCCGGATGGTATCTTGACAGTGATAGCAATTCATCAAAAAAGTTGAGCCTATTGTGAGGTATAGTCAATTTGCTGGTTTAGATTGTTAGAATTGTGTGTCAACTTCCTGAACGTTTAAATGACTTTTAGTGAGTATGCCATTTCCATATCTGCTAGAATATATCTACATTGTGCTAAGTGATCCACCAAAACAAAATTTAACCTTTTATGGCTTTATTGTTTAACAATTCAAGTTATTAGACGAGTAGCTCACCAGTATAATATGGCAACAAACACTTTGACCTTTTAAATATGTTCAGACCTTTGAAATATTGGTCTTGAGTCTCAACAAAGGGCGTAAAGTTACTTTGTATGCCAGCAGTTGGCATGCTGACACTACAGCATTATACTCATCCTATCACTTTTTCTGCAATTCAGGCCCTTATAGTTTCTGTCTATGTAGGTACGAAGAGGAGTGGACAGAGCAGATATATATAGCATTGCTCTCTCGCCAAATGTCCAATGGTTGGCTGTGTCTAGTGATAAGGGAACTGTTCATATATTTAATCTTCGAGTTAGAGTTTTCGGGGAGGATCCATATTCTCAACAATCTTCTGCCCATAGTCCAACAATGTTTCATCAGAATTCTTCAACTTCACATGATGAACTTTTATCTCCCAGCACTGGAGCCAATCCCAGTTCATCATTGTCTTTTATGAGAGGTATTTAATACAAGTTACCTTTTTTTTTTGGTGAATAATACAAGTTGCCTTTATATATAGTTTGTTTGCAGTTTTGCTCTTTCTTTATTAAGGAAGAATTGCATGTAACTCCTTTCATGCAAATTTCAGTGAATGTTTATTGTATATAAATAAGTAATTTAAGTCAACAGATAGAAAGATCAGGAAATTTTATAGAATATCTGATGCCATGATGAGGATGAGGAGAATTTTGTCGGTTGCTATATATTAATTAAATCCTTGCATTACTTTTTAAACATCTCAACTTTATGGCATTTTCAGGGGTTTTACCAAAATATTTTAGCTCAGAATGGTCATTTGCTCAGTTTCACTTACCTGAAGATACACAATTCATTGCAGCATTTGGATCTCAAAGCACTGTTATTGTTGTTGGCATGGATGGGAGGTATGTCTATATTCTCTTCAAATCATTCAATAGTAGTTCCTTGATTATGATAGAAGAGTTGCGTTTGGTGCCCTATTGAAAACAAACAATCAATGTGATGTGATTGGTTAAATTGTTGTTTTGAGTAAGTGTTCTTCTTTGTCTCATTGTCTTGTGACCTAATTAATTTATGGAAAAACCTTGGACTCCTATAGACTGCTTTTGGTATCTCCTCTTTTACCTTATTCTGTACATTGTATTGCTGGTTATATTTCCGTTGGAAATTTTTTAAAGTTAGTATACAATTCTCTCATTAACAAATTTTGCTACTTGTCTGACTGATACTAAGAATGAGAACCACGCCTACTTTTCTTCTATTCTGCAACAATGCCTGCAGCACTCTTATTTTCCTTGTTTCTTGTCAGCTTCAAATATGGCTTTCTTATAGCATTTAACAGCTCTTATGATTTAGAATATCTACTTTCTTATGATGTATTGTGTGAGGTTGTGGAGATGCCATATATTTCATTTTTGCACTGGATACTGAATGTACTGCTGTAGCATCCCAAAGAAGGGCATTCATACAAGATACACGCGCAATCATGTGGCGCACACACACACACACACACCCGCACCCACATGCAGGCACATATTAGTCATGAGCTTTTTCGTGAAACACACCCACAGATACATGGGTTTTGAGCCTTATATAGAAACGATTTTAACTCTCTCTCTCTCTTTTCACTGTATTGTCTTTCTTCAGTATAGTTTGGGGATTTCTTTCTATGACTTATACCTTTTCCTATTTTCAGTTTCTATAGGTGCAGTTTTGATCCTGTGCGTGGAGGAGAGATGTCCCAGCAGGAATATGTCCGATTTCTGAAAACAGATAGTCGACCCAGATAGAACTGCAAAGCAAACAGATGCTTCTGATCTTGTAAAGCTTGGACCGTTAATAGTATACCAGTTGTACATATGGTAAAGTTCTCCATCAAATGGTGCTTCTTATTGCTATACCCTGTCACCTGTAAATGCTAGTAAATTGCTGGTAATGGGAAAAATTGCATTGGATTCAAGTTGAATTTTATCATAGCCAAACTTCCCGGTACATTCATTTATGCTGCAGCTGAAACTATAACGCTTCCTGATGATTCCTGTGCTGTTATAGGTTTGTTATCCCTTACAAAGGTATATATGGAGTCGTCAAATTCAGTCATGGGCAGCCTAGTAAATGGATTTTCAATGATAGCAAAATGAAGCTATAACAATTGTGTATTCTTTTTTCTTTTCTTCTTTTTTTTTTTAAAATTATTATTTTTAAAATTGATCCAAAGTGAATAAATAAAAATTGAACTAGTTTCAGGCTTTTTCGAATATTTTTCGTCCTATTTTAATTCTTCTTTCTATTTCCACGAGTGTTAACTAGTATCACTCCAAAAAAAGAGGGAAAGCAAATTTGATTTAATAATAATATAATATAATATAATAGGCTATGTTTATGTTTATGTTGTTAATTAATACACTCATCAATCAAACGCAAACAATTTCCTTTACTCTGCAAAGTGTTCCCAATCCCAATCCCACTCGGCGCCGAGATTAGCAACCAACGGTATTGGATTCAAAGTAGGGAAGAATTGCCTATCGTTTTCGCTTTGTTGTTGTCTTCCGAATATAAAAGCAAAATCCCTCTCGTTTCCTTGATTTGACTCTCAAATAAACCCAAAGGAAATCATCTACTTTTACGTCGCCTTCAGGTCAGGCTTTTTTTTTTTTTTATAATTTTTTTTTCTGCTTCTATTTGCCTATCGTTTTCTCTTTTTGGAATTTTATTTTGAATTTTAAGAAAGCTGTTCACGCTTGTAGTACATCAGAAATTTACGTCAGTGTTCCCTAAAAGGTGGTCTGGTTGGGGGTAATCTTTGATCACCTTGGATGGTGATTTCAGGTCACCTTGTTTGGTTGGGATCACCCGTTGGTAATCTTGGGTGGTGATCTCAGATCACCCCGTTTGGTTGCACCTTTGTTTTAAGGAGCGGTGATCCGACCCCTGATCACCCTTCTAAACCCAAACCCAGGTGATCTAAGATCACTAGTGACATCACTAGTGATCTTAGAGCACCAGTGATTTGGGGGTGGTCCTAACCGGAGCACCAGTGATTTGAGGGGTGATCCTAACTAAACCCACCCTAATTTTATGAGAAAGCTGCATGCTACCCTTGTGCTGTTTGCAAGAATAGATGTTTTGGGTTGAAATTTGAGGGTTGTTTAAGTGTAAGATTGGTTTAGATTTTGATTTCTTGGGTTTAGTTTAAAGCAAATTGATTTGGGCTGAAATTTTGCCTATTCGGAATAATGGCGGCAAAATGCCTTGCCTTGGTTCCTCACCTAAATTTCTTCAGCTATGGAGAGGAGAATTCTCAGCTTGCCTGATTGATTTCAAAGAAAGCATATTAATCATTGAATTTCTCATCAACTTGTTTAATCTATCTATGTTTTATGATATTCTAGAATCATGGTTCTATGAAAAAAGTCTTTGAATGTCTATTCAAATATCCACCAGCTAAGACAGTACCTTGACACTCCCTCTTCTTTCATTCTATTCGCTTTGTTAGCTCATATCACTATGGTTATTTTCAGCAGTCGTGTTTTCTCTTCTATTTCTTGTTTTTACTTTGATTTGATCTCCGCCTGCATTCGGATAAGATATAGTATAACTCTTTTACTTTGCTCTTTTGATTATGAAATATAGCTCAATGATGAATCTCTTAACAATTCCTGTTTGTATGATACAGGCTTGTTTAGAGAAGTATGGATCTTCTCCAAGCATATGCAAATAATAGTGATGATGAGGACCAAAATCACCAACCATCTAATTTATCTCCAGACTCTTCACCTCCACGACTCATCATCCCCTCCAAATCTGCTGCGCCTAAGGTTGATGACATAATGCTGGCTTTAACTGCAGCAAAAGCACACCAATCCCATTCAAAGCCCATTGACCCAACCCAGCATGTTGTTTCTTCTAACCCAACTTATGACCAACTCTTTGCTCGTATCTATGGCCCAGATCATCCATATGCCAAGGATGGCATTGCCCAGGGTATGCGCAACCACAAGCTGGGATTCGTTGAGGATGCCTCCATTGACTCCTTTGTCTTTGATGAGCAATACAACACCTTCCACAAACATGGTTATGCTGCCGATCCTTCAGGAAGCAACTATATTGGTGATTTGGATGCTTTGCAGAAGGATGATGCTATCTCAGTATATAACATCCCACAACATGAGCAAAAGAAGCGAAAAATTGAGAAAAAGCAGGAAATGGAGGAGGATGAGGCTGCAGGTGGTGAGGGTGAGGTTGATCCAACAGAGGTTGATAATCCAGCTAGTGATGTGTGGCTGATGAAGAATAAAAAGAGTCCTTGGGCAGGTAAAAAACAAGCACTGCACACAGAATTGACTGAAGAGCAGAAGAAGTATGCAGAGGAGTATGCAAAGAAGAAAGAAGAGAAAGGCCATCCAGGAGAGAAAGGTGAGCATGTGGTGGATAAGACTACATTTCATGGAAAAGAGGAGAGAGACTACCAAGGCAGGTCTTGGATTGCACCTCCTAAAGATGCAAAAGCAACAAATGATCATTGTTATATACCCAAGAGATTGGTACACACTTGGAGTGGGCATACGGAGGGTGTTTCGGCTATTCGATTCTTCCCCAAGTATGGGCATTTGATTCTCTCTGCAGGGATGGATACTAAAGTGAAGATCTGGGATGTGTTCAACTCAGGCAAGTGCATGAGGACTTACATGGGTCATTCAAAGGCAGTAAGAGATATTTCATTCTGTAATGATGGTACAAAATTTTTGACTGCTGGATATGATAAGAACATCAAGTATTGGGATACTGAAACTGGGCAGGTTATTTCAACTTTCTCGACTGGGAAGATTCCTTATGTAGTTAAGCTTAACCCTGATGAAGACAAGCAGAATGTTCTCTTAGCAGGAATGAGTGATAAGAAGATTGTGCAGTGGGATATAAATACTGGACAAATTACACAAGAGTATGATCAGCATTTAGGGGCAGTGAATACCATCACATTTGTTGATAACAACAGGAGATTTGTTAGTTCAAGTGATGACAAGTCACTTCGAGTGTGGGAATTTGGAATTCCTGTTGTTATAAAGTAAATCAGTGAACCTCACATGCATTCTATGCCATCAATTTCACTTCACCCCAACACAAATTGGCTCGCAGCTCAGAGTTTGGATAATCAAATTCTTATTTACAGCACAAGGGAAAGATTTCAGCTTAACAAGAAGAAAAGGTTTGCTGGGCACATTGTGGCTGGCTATGCTTGTCAAGTAAATTTTTCACCAGATGGACGGTTTGTTATGTCTGGAGATGGAGAAGGCAAATGCTGGTTTTGGGATTGGAAGAGCTGCAAAGTGTTTAGAACTCTAGAATGTCATGAGCGTGCTTGCATTGGGTCTGAGTGGCATCCTTTAGAGCAAAGTAAAGTTGCAACTTGTGGCTGGGATGGCTTGATTAAGTACTGGTGAGCAATGCAACCTCTTATCTTATGATTGTTTTAGGTGGATTATTTATTTTTGGTGCTTCAATTTGAATATTATATACGTGTTTCTAATGCAAATTCCGTCACCTATGGGTATATATAATTTTCAGGTGATGAATATATCAAGATGTGTTCATATCTTGCTTTGATATTTTTAGTAGGAAATCCCCTCTTATTAAGCTTTAGGTAAAATGGACCAAGTAATGCATGTGATGGCCTGAATATGTGATTTAGGCATTTAGCGCATGCGCATCTCTTCTGTCTCTCTGCATTTTTCTTTTTCCTTATCTTGCTTTTGGAAGAAAAATCATTTGTTCACATGTTTAGCACAAGCACTCCTACAACCAAATGCTAATCATGCTTGTTCTTGTGGTTGAATCCCCATTTGGTATCCGTCTGTTTTAACCTAAATCCCCATTCTCATGTAATCAGGGCTTATCTTTTCTACTTTAACCAAAGGTTTGGGTTAAGGCCATATCTAAGCCACTTGAACAGATGCAAGCAGAAGTGACAGGGAAATTGATTAGGAATATGATCCGATTTTTATTTGTTTGCTTAAGCTTTGTCTATGGGATCTAACAAACTTGCAGTAAACAAGAAAATTGCTGAAAATCTGCTCATGATGAAGGCTAACTTGTGTTTCACTTGGTTTGCAGGGACTAGTTTGGTCATCAGCCATATCCAAACGAGAAGAATGTAGGAGCCAAGTTACATATGAAGTTTAATTGGTGGTGGTCTTGGAAGAGCCAAGTACCTGTTGGTCAGCTTTCAAAAGCTAGAAAGAATCCTGCAATCCAATACTGCTATTAGATGACGTGTCAATTCGGACTCTCATCCAAGATGCACTAGAAATTATTGAAAAGACAACAATGGGAACAACTTGTTTTGAATCTCAAATCAAAAGAAGCAAACAAAAATCTGTTTGAACAGCTGATAGAAGAAACCAAAGATACACAAAGCGTTACTGTACAGAAACTTAGGAGGTATCAACTCCTGTTTTTGATACAAAATCAATATGAATATTTCTAGTGCAATAAGTTTGTCGAGTAGAAGCATCAAGTTACCATCTAATCCCATTTTCAATAGGATACTTGTTTTAAAGTAATAATCAAAAAATAGTTCTACTGGAATGAAACAATTATATAAATCACAAAATTGGTCATCTCAACATCCAGAGATAATTTGGTAGCAAATGGTGGAGAAATCAACCTGCTTTCACTTGCCAAGTTGTATATATATATAACCTTATATTACAAAGAGATCTCAATGGTTTATATCTTCAGAAAACAATTGCTAACAAAAGAAATACAACATGATTTTGATACAACAACAGAGTACCTCAATACTTGGAAACAGAATCATGGCTGTAACTCCCACAGGACTTGCTCATCAAAGGAGAATTTTTTTCCTTTTTTAATTTCATTTTAAAAATCAAATGGGCAATAAATGTCAGAATAGTTCAATTGTTTCATAGGCGTTGCAAATTGCAATTTGAGATACCTCAAGTCCCTGTGAAATGCTGCGAAGCCAATGAAGTTGAGATTCCTTAATCCATCCATATGTTGGAATTCCTTGAACAAAGGGGAACCTGGAGCACCATGGACACTGAGATTATAATTTCCAAAGCCATCAATATGCATCATGCCTCCATTGACATCAACGAGATCTTCACAAGGTGGATTAATTTGTGAGACCGAGTAATCCATTACCGAGATGAAGGACATCACTTCTTTTATATGCACTTCAATGAATGTAATATGATGTCAGGACTACAATAAATCCAATCTGATTGGTTTAAACAAACCAATTCAGCATGAACTCACAAATAAAGAATGCAGTAATCAGTTAGGCATTGAGAGATAATTGCAGTAGATACGCAATGAAAGGAACCAAGCTAAGACAAAGACAACATGAAAACAATATTAAAAACCATAAAATTGCAACATGGTCACCTACATAGATTTACATGCATACAGCAAGATGTTTCAAGTTTCGACCACAGCTCAACAGGGAAAAAGAATTGAGGAGTTCAGTTATAAGGAGAATCAAGCAAAGCACTATGGCTATCTGATTTAACTTCCAGCACTGATAATAGCTAAATGAATGAAGCAATATTTCACTCAAGCATAAAAACAAACACCTACTCAGCAGAAACAATGTAACCAAAGGGAGTGAAACTTATCTTCAAGTAATCTTTGAATTGGTTATGTGAATCATAGAATATCCTGAAACTATCCAAAATCCTGCAACCAAAAACTAACTTCAGGTGAGCCTCTTCAAGTAATTTTTTGAATTGGTTATGTTAAACATGATAGTAGGCAAAGGAGTAAAACTTATCGTTGCAGCAGGTTGTTTTCAAGTGGATTTAAGCTTGTTTTGTTTTGTTTTGTTTTTGTTTTTTGTTTTTTTGTTTTTTTGTTTTTTTGTTTTTCACGGTTCATCAACCTTAGTACATTAAAAAACAGAAAGATTATTACCCTTGCATGAAGCCCCTCAATTCTTGGAATTTTAAGACCATCTCCTGAAAATGAAGCACATGAGCCAAAAAGACCCTTAAGCAAAAATTAAATGAAAGAGTTATAATATATATATAATTTCAATATGGATAAAACAGCAACAAAGAAAATATAAACAATTAGCAAAAATCCATGTTTGCTTCCAATAGAAATTAACATACATTTGAATACAATAAACAACTGGAAATCAAATATTGTAATGGTGAAATATGAATTAAAAATATAATACATAGCTACGAATATAACTGAAGTCTTTATATAAGAAACAGAAGACATACAACAATTTTTAATCAATGACAATTTAAGCTACACGTTGCTACAATAATATGAAATTAAAAATAATCTGATGCGCTCATACAAACAATTAGTACTAAAAACTTCCCAACTTGATGGAAAAGCTACTGAAATAATAGAAAGGAAGTGAAGAAATGAACCTGCATTTTCTGGTCTTTAAGGAATGAACCTTTATAAACTTTTCTTAGGCTCAGTTTGGAAGTAGGAAAAGTTTTAGGGAAAAGAAAATAATTTTTTACATTTTCCCTATTCATGTTTGGTTAGTAGGGAATTTAGGGGGGAAAATATAAATAGGAAAAATTGGGGGTAAAATGTTTAAATAAAATTTTCTCTCATTTTCCCCTAAAAAATCAGAGGAAAATCGGAGAAAATGTGGGAAAATAGTATCGGGCTCTCAATCCTCTCAAACCTCTCGATCAAAATTTCAAAATCTCCTCTCCTCTTCTTCAATTCTCCCAGATGAAACCGATGAACTGTGGATCTGGAAGCAGCCATGCCCGTCCTCCACCAAGAGCAACAGGCCGCCCAAAGCTTCCCCACCGGATTTCTTCAACGCCGGGATCCCATCGAATCCCTCCTCTGAGCTCTCAAGTTCCTCATCCATGTCAAGTTGAGGACATCTTCTCGGTTGAACAGGTACCTCAATTTTTCTAGTTGATCCTATCTAATTAGAAACATATATTGTTAAAACACTGGTATGAAGTGAATGTTTCTGGTTTGTTTCATCTGCGGCATATTTGATTTGGGCATTTCATTAATTGTCACTTATCCATCTCTTACGGTTCAATTTGTTTCTATTGTTTTTGGATTCAATTCTTACGGTTCATTTGGTTTGTATCTCCTTTTTATGTGCTTTGATTATGCCCTTTTGTTTCTATATAAGTTACCTCTGTTGGCTTGAAAAACTGTATTGTGTTTTGGTAAGCAATTGAGTAGCTGTAGATGATCATTCAGAGGCATGACTTTCTGTGATGTATGATAGATATGGGACTAAGATTGATTGTTAATTTGGTTCAAAGCATTAGGCAAGCATTGATTAAGTCATGCTACAGTGCTACTAAAGTTCCAATGTTAGAGTATTGCTTTGTTTGATTGTTAAATTTTTTGGTTATAATGGTTTTTGGATCTTAAAGAGAAGTAGAAATAAGAAGCAACTTCATTGATGTTCTGTAATTAGTAATCTGTTTTTTTTTTGGATAAAATTAGTAATCTGTTTTACTTCTTAGATAGTTAAAATCCTTCTAAAATTAGATAGGACTAGGATGCAAGTTATAGATTGCGAAAGGTGGAGATTTTAATTAAAGCATTGATTCACCTACTTTTGTACTATGATGTTTGATGCTAACTTGTAAATATAAACTAGCAGCTTGTTGCATAGGTGTTGTCCATAAAACAGAACCATTGCAAATTAATATTACATCAGATGATGTATGCTAGTTAAGGTCAGTATCAGAACAGCTTGAATATAAGCATGACTGCTAAATTAACTATACAAGTTAAACTGTTATAGATTACTATTCTTAGTAGTCATTAAGTCTCAAGTGGCTTTATCTTAAGCTCCCTTTAGGGCATTATGCATATGACATGGGTCCATGATGCAACATTACAGCAATATGGATCTTGATGCTTCTTTAATGTTATCTTTTTCTCATTAATCATTTGTTTAGGTATCTTAAACGGTGTGTATAATGCATAATCTTTATCTACCACCCCATTCATTGTCCTTTTATGGTCCATAAAACTAATTGAACAAATTGCTGAATCAATTGTGGAATGCATGATCAATTTGTTGTTAATCATATCCCTAATTTCTTTTTTCATGATCATTTTCGGCTTTTTGTTTTGGCTTTCTTCTAACAGTTTAGTTTTAAAAGTTTTAGATATAGAAATTTGAAACTATATATTGTTGGTTAATTATGTAGATGGATGGGTCAGTAGAATGGGAAAAGCTACGGAGATGGGCAGCAACTTGTGTAACTATGTATGGGGCATTACACAAGTGCCCTTATCTCTTTTCTTCTTCGATTAAATGGGGTGGGAAGGACCATTTCTCAAAATGGGTTTGTCGAACGACGTGCTTTTATGAAATGACTTACAATGATGGATGAGGAGGATTGTCGTTATCAATTACGTATGGGACATGAAGCATTCCATAGATTGGTTTATATACTTAGAGGAAAAGGTCTTCTTGTTGATACTTTACATAGCACTGTAGAAGAACAATTAGCTAAGTTCTTACATACCATTGGGCATAATCTTAGGAATCAGACCATTAAGTTTTACTTTTGGCGTTCTGGGGAAACAGTTAGTAGACACTTTCATCGAGTTCTTCAAGCTATTATATCCTTAAACGATAGTTTCCTTAAGCAACCCGATGGGTTAGAGTGTCCACCTGAAATAGTAAACAATCCTAGATATTGGCCATATTTCAAAGATTGTGTGGATGCAATAGATGGGTCACAGTTTCGGGTTAAAGTACCCAATGATGTTGGATTTCAACTGAGAGCCGAGTTTCTTGCTCCTTACCGCAGCACACGCTACCATTTAAAAGAATACAGTGTTCAACAGCCACAAAATGCTCGAGAAATCTTTAATCTTCACAATGCTTCACTGCGAAACACAATAGAGCGTGCATTTGGTGTTTTGAAGAAAAGGTTTCTTGGGGAGTGGAACTGAGCCACACTTTTCGGTTGATACAGGGGCTGACATTGTATTGGCAGGCTGCATTTTGGACAATTATCTCATGGGTGTGGATCCAGATGAAAGTCTTATTAAAGAGGTTGATAAAGAGCTTCAATCTTCGATGGAACAACTTGATGTGTTAGAATCAAGTTTGGTGGAAAAATGTAGAGAGGGAGAGATTTTAAGGGAAAAAATTGCTACATCTATGTGGAGAGATTATACTTTAGATAGTCGTTAAGATATTTGGTTGGAGAGATTATACGTATAATTGGAATGCAGCTTTGTTATGAAATATTGTTGGCTTTAATAATAATTTGGTTGTTTGTTAAAATTCTGCAATTGATTTTTGGTTGGTTCAGATATAGAGCAGATGAAGGAAAGTTTGGTAAATTACTTTTGGGAGAAGATATGTCAGGTGGAGGGAAGGGAGTTTCATCAGCTTTAGCTTTATCAAATGCCATTACAAATCTTGCTGGTATATATATGTTCTAATTTCCTTGTCTTGCGGATAACTTCCACAGGTACCAGTCCTGCAGCAAATAAATTTATCAATTCATCCTGGTGAAGTAGCTGCAATAGTAAGTATTTTTTAACTCTTATGTTTTTTCATGACAGCCATACTGACTATGAAGAATAATATGATGAACTTACTTTGATTAGGTTGGTCTCAGTGGTAGTGGAAAGAGCACACTGGTCAGGTAGAACTGTTTTAATCTTCATCCTTGTAGTTACTTTTTTTTTTCAACACATCCTTGTAGTTACTTAAGTAGTCATTTTTTTTTTGACATGCTTTTCTGGAATCTTTGATAAAAAATGGGTAATATTCATTGATAGTCTCCCTTTTGGAGAATCTAACAGCAAGTCATATATCACCATCAATTTTGTATTTTTTGCTACATCACAGCAGTTTTATTTCCCATACCTGAAATTGTATCACATGTCAACCTCTTTTTGCAGATTTTAATTGATGGTGTCCCTCTGAAAGAATTGAAGATCAAGTGGCTGAGGGGAAAGATGGGATTTGTGGGACAGGTGCTACATCCATTTACTTTGAGAGCATTGAACTTAAGCAAATTTGATGGATCTATTTATCAGACTTTGAATTGAACATCATCATTTCAAGCATATGGAGAAGTTTCGGTTCTTTAATTAAGCTCCTGAATCTTTTCATTTGGAACAAGAAAGAATAGTTGATATCTCAAGATGTTCTTACAGTTCTTATATATAGTACAAGAGTAGAACTTGATCCAAGTAATGAACTTGGGTTGCTATATTGTGTAAATGAAAATTTTGAAATGCCAATTTTAGTTTAGCTAAATTGTTGTTTAGTTATTTGGTCTTAGATATTTAAGTTTACAATTAAAAAAACATGATTAATAAAGTGTCTTTTTTCTCTTGCAAAAAAAAAAAAAGGTCTTTTCTCATATTTTCCTTTCCCCCCAAATTTTCCATGAACCAAACATACTTGAGAAAATACTTTCCTTGGTATTTTCCATGATATTTTCCTTGGCACCAAACAAGTTAAGGATTTTAATTTTTCCTTACTTTTTTTCCTTGATTTCAATTTTCCTTAAAATTTTCTTTTCCCTAATATTTTTCCTACTTCCAAACTAAGCCTAATGAATTCTTTCTGTTATAATAAAAATGAAACTGTTTGAAAAGTCACTTTAACACCATTGTCCAGCTCAAAGCTCTCATTACATATCTTGACCGATGCTTTTTGTTTACATTTCAGAGCTGCAAAAATGAGACAAATTCTAATAAGATAAAAGCATGGTTAATGGAGTGCTAGTTTCAGTGATCTTACATAAAAAGGTTAAAGTGATACATGCATTCGTTCAAGGAGGACAAACACACATGAATCT
The DNA here is from genome assembly GCA_001974805.1 of Corchorus capsularis. Classification (NCBI taxonomy): domain Eukaryota; kingdom Viridiplantae; phylum Streptophyta; class Magnoliopsida; order Malvales; family Malvaceae; genus Corchorus; species Corchorus capsularis. The sequence continues at coordinate 116,679 of AWWV01012504.1, forward strand.
CACAAATACTCATCAAAGAATATTAAAACCATGAATAAAAAATGTCAAAATTGAAATGAAGCTACTTATACAATATTTAATGGCAACATGAAAATTCTAACAAAGACACTCATAAATATTGCACCAATAATAAGTTGCTTAAGTGATTGATGCAGTCGGTGCCAATCAAATGCAGAGAAATATATTTACTCAAAGTGAAAAGCTACATCATGGTCAATAAGATCATTTGCAAGAGTTGGAGTTCTTCCTTGGCTTTTTTAGATATCTAGAAGCTACTGATGTTTTGGGTATCTCATGTTATTTAGTTATTAAAATATTTTTAGAATAGATAAATTATAACCTTAATTGAATCATTTTTTTCACCTTAATGTACGTATGGATAAGGCATTAATTAGCTCTCTCTATTTTCATATTCTTAGGATTAAGCCAATGATCCTTTAAATTTGATATTTTATAACTACTAACGTTAATGTGGAAATTCTGTTGTAAGTTTTTAATTATAATGTTTTACTTTAAATCTTATAATTTTGATGGTTGTTGCTATATAACCAAGTTAGAGTTTCATAATTATTTTAGTCAATTAGTTATGCTTGAAATTCAAGTATATGAGTAGTAATTTCTTAATTTTGATGATTATAGAAAGATAATGGTATTTTTATTTGTTTATACCCTAATTTACATTTTGGATAAATTTGTAAATGAACTTGTAAAATCAAGATGAGTGGTCCAGATTCCATCTCAAATTCCTAATTTTACTTGGATTTTGACCGCCTTTATTCTAAGTTGATTAAGAAAAGGCTTTATTTTCCGAAGGAGGGACCGAATTTTACTATGTAAATAATAATTATCTCTATAATAACTATTATTATTAAGTATGTGTCGTACTTCATGGAGATGTAGCAGAGATTCACAAGAAAATGACTCCTTTAAAGTTGTTAGCAAATGCAGAAATTAAGAAACAAGGAGTTTGATAACACGTCACCTTATAATTGGATAAACAGATGTCTCATGGGAAGAAATTAACAAATGTTAGCCGCATCCTGTGGCCCAGGAGGCGCCTTCCTGCTTTCAGAGGTCGTCTCCCTATGGCTAATTGCTCAAATAAGGGCCTAACATTTGCCAAAATGCTTAAATAAGAGCCTGATCTTTTAATTTGGACAAATACTGGCGACAAGTCCTTATTTGAGTATTTTCGATAATGTTAGGCCCTTATTTGGCCAAATTAAAAGATCGGACCCTTATTTGAGCATTTTCGATAATGTTAAACCCTTATTTGGCCAAATTAAAAGAATAGGCCCTTATTTGAGCAACTAGCCTCTCCTTGTCTTTTGCACTTTTAAAGAGTCAACGAGTTAACATTGAGCGATTTATCTATCTTTGCAAGGGAGGCATGAGGTTTCAGGGCTCGCATATCTTTTATATTTTCCTCCTAACATTAAGGAGAGGTCGCCCAGCCAGTTGTGCTCTCCCGGGGTGCAGAACGACAACTTTTTCATTTTGTTCAATTAAGGACAAAATGGCGAAATTGATGAAATTGACCAAGAAAGGAGGGTGCGATTTCTATAAGGAAGATAATATGATGATCCTTGAGCTTTACTGACTATTCTGGTGAAATCTCAGTTCAATTTGACGCAGTTGGAAAAACTTTGCAACGAATTTCAATTAAGGACAGATTTCGAATTCGGGGCGATTTAGACATGATTCTTGCACCATGAGAGTGGTGACACCCTATATACATGATATTATGGCCATATGTCAAGTTTGAGGCATTTCGGGTTTCATAGACAACTTTTACATTCTTTTAAATTAAGGACATGTGGTTTTTCCACCCCGGTTTTAGCCATTTTCTTAGTTCAATGTTATTTTCATGAATTTATGAGCTTAATATGATTACACATGAAGAATTTTATGGCTTAGTTGTTTAATCTTGACATTCAGAAGCCATCTCCTAGCTAAATTATTTGTTTCAAGCTCGTAAGAAGGCAGCAGGACACGCATGAATGCGTCAGAGTAGTAAGAAATCCGCAAGTTTCATGTTGACGAGGACTCTATGAGATTTCTAGAAGATAATTTTGTGGCTTAGATGTCAGTGCAAGTTCAGAGTCATCTCAACAATTTTTCAGCAGCTTCCTGTCAATTTCTTAAGGATCAGAGTCGTCTCCCTGAATTGAAGACTTGGTGAGCAAACTTACTTTGGGCCGAAGGAATTCTGCAAAATCAAGCTCATTTCATTCCCTATATAAAGGGATCAACCCTAATGCTTCAAACCACGCTTCAACACGCTACAAACTTGCTCTGTGCAAAAATTCAAGCACAATGCTTTTTCTCTCAAATTTTCTCTGAAAGTTCTTTGTTACTCTTCACTTTTTCATACAAGTTCTTACTTCTTACTTGTTTTTTGTGTTTTTCATATTTCAATCTTGTCTACACAAGATTTTTCCTTTGTAATTTGTTGCAATCAAATCAAATAACAATCTTTTTTTATTTTCGCTTTCTGTTCATTGAAGAACCTTTAATCATTTTTGTTCACAAGCAATCTGGGATCAATGATTTAAATGCTTCGGTGTGACTTTGATCCAGAACCCTGTAATTCGTCTGATCTTTCCAAGTTTGATCTTTTAATTTCAAGTTCCACAAACAGTTTTTGTTATTTCTCTACAAAAATAACTGGCACGCCTCGAACCTCTCTCTCTTTCCTCAAAGAGATCTAATGTCAAAGACCCTTTTGGACGCACAAGGAAAATTTGGCGCAACATTATTATCATTGATTTTTTTTTTTTTAAAAAAAAAGAGTATGTCACGTGTTGTTCGAATAGACCTTCTCATTTGTTGTACCCTTTGCTCTATAATGCAGTCAGTCATATAGTAACTTCGGTAACATTTAAGTAATCATCAATGAAGAGAAATCAAGGGAAACAATTATGAAAGTGAACAAATCCATGAGGAAATAAAAAATTGGCAAGATAATAATAATAATAAGAAAAAATATTATTTTATTTGTTATCCTTGCTTCTACGTTCAGAGTTGCCTTTCAATTTGTAGTGTGGCTTCAAATTGGTCTCTATGTTGTGCCAAGTAGGTATATCTTATACTTCATACTTTGCATGCTTGCTATGTAGAATTTATCGCCTACTGAAGTAGAAGTCTATATAGTGCTTTTCCTTAAGTTCACTTGGAAGAATTTTTCTTTGTATAGTTATACCAAATTTCCGATTGATATATTTCTTTGTACTAAATTTTGTAATGCATAAAGGAAGAAATTAATTTTTTTAACACAAAAAAGGAAGAAATTAGTTTTAAATGCTAAATTATTAGCTTACTTTTCCAACTTCAAGTTGTTCACTCAAAAAAATAAAAAATAAAAATAGCTACCAATTCAAAGAAGATAAAAAAGGCTAAACAATAATAATTGAATAAAATTATAATTTAATGGTTAAATAGTGGCTAGATCCTTTTAAGATTAGGATATTAACTTTTCTCCTAAACGAAAAATGATTTTGTTTATTCCTCAGATCCACGTGGCCTATGTTGGATTGGTTTGTAGGGTTAAAAAAATAATGTTTTACTCATATCATGAATTCATAAAACAATTATGTACTAAGTCAAATCTTCAATCGTTAAGAAAAAGTTATCGGTTAAAAAAAATATCTTACTCATGTCATGAATTCATATACAATTACGTACTAAGTCAAATCACCCAATTTTTAAGAAAATCCAAGCATGATTAAAAAGAATATTAATTACAAATTTATAAATGACTAAAAATAATATTAATTAAATTAATATTCATTAATTTATTCTTAAAAATTAAAGTCGAAGCTATAAAGTCGAAGAAGATTTTCATGACTTAATTATATTAAATGGTTAAATTTGATTTGCTGACAATGTATATACACTTTCAATGAATGAGAAAGTGTCACCTCATTAAGTAATATAAGTAAAAATAAAAGTTAAAAGGACTATAAAATAAATATATTCAAAATTTAATTTTTATTAAACAGTGGTATATGTCATACTGTTGTACAGATTTGTTTCATACCATCTACAAAATATTGTCGTTCCCAATTTCAAGCCTTCAATGAAATAAAAGTTAAAGGAGGAGGAGAACTAATATTGCTCTATCCAAATCCGATTAGATTAAAAATTGAAAAAGAAAAAAAGAAGAGAAGAAGAAGAAAAACATGTTTAACTATTTAATGTGAAATCTCCTTTGAGTAGATGTTGGATATTAAAAAAAAAAGATGAAAAAGAAGTTTTATATTTTTTGTAAACCAACAAAGAATTAGAACAAATTTATAAGGATATTTGTACTCAAAATTTTATTCGGATATTGGAGAAAGAGTTTATTTTTTAGCCAACAAAAAATTCAGGAGAGAGAAACCTAATTAAGATTTATAATTATCGAGTAAATTAAATAAATAAATATAAATTATAAATAAAAATATTTATGAGAATAATAATAATAAAGTTAAATGACTAAAAAGAATATTAATTAAAAATTATTATACTATATTACTAAAAGTAATTACAATTTTTGAGTTCGTACTTTTATATAAGATATATATATATATATATATTTAAATAACACTTGCAATTTCTGCATTGACTGAATAACCAATTAACAATGCTTTGGCTCTGCACTTTGAAAAACTAACATCAGCACTAATACATGATGACAAGAGAGAATTAGCAAAAATACCTCCACTTGTCTAGGTTCTGAAAATTTCTCAGCAACCACAAGCGGGACACCACTTTTATCCTGTTGTACAAAAGAAAACCACACTGCATGATTATTTAGTAATACTCCCTATTTTCGGGTAAGAATAAAGGTATCATACTAGCCTATTATTTTCCTATTCCATCTAGCTTTTCATAGCATGGCTGCAGTTAGCATCAGGTTACTCATTAACTTAGACATGCAGGACTGAAGTTCAATGGATTTATAATGTAACATCACACTATCACAGTGGTAAACCTTCTTTGTTCCTCATAGAAAATTAATGTTCAAATTCTTGAAGGATGTTTATGTTAAACGTGAGTTTAGGAAATTAGATTTCTTAGTGGACTTAGTTGTTTGACATTGATATATATTAAAAACTTAGCTATATATAATATAATATGATAAATTTAGACAATTGTTTGAGTAAATTATTGTCAATTTAGACAATTGATTGAGTAAATGGAGGTGCTATTTGAAACATTGCTTGTATTTCTTTACAATAATTGAGTTGATCATCACTTACATATAAAAAAGAACATAAAAAAATATTTTAGTTGAGGCCCTTACGTTGTTTGGACTTCTTATTTTGGCCTCCATTGGAAAAGTTAAATAAGTTCCTCCTCTTAGTGTAAAAAAAATTAAAAAAAAAAATCCTCCACAAATCAAAACATCTTCGCTTCCCTCCCTTCCATCGCAAGAACGTAAAAACCCCTTTCCTCCTTCAACAACAACAACAAAACAAAAACCCCCAATTCTTCGACAAAGCCCCATTTCTCCCCAAATAGAAACCCTGTACTTTACCTTCTTTCGTTCCATTTTACTTGTTCTTTCAGATTCTTCTCTCCATTTCGGTTGATTTAACGGAGGATTTCTACTCTGGTAAACCTCTTTTCGAGAATTTTTTGTTAATGTTTAGTATAAGTGTGTTTGTGGATGAGAAGAAAATGCACAAGGTGAACAAAGATTTTGCAGGATTCTTCCAATTGGTTTTATCGGTTTCCTTGATGTCGTTAATCTTCCATGTGATCTCCTACTTTTCTGGCGAAAGGAGCAGAATCCTTGTCATCTCCTTCTTCCTCAACGTATTGTCTTCCCTGGGGGCACTGTTCCATGTTTTGAACCTAAAAACAGAGTGTACCTGACTCTTTGTATCCTCTGGTATTTGGAATGGTTATCTAGGTCTGTATCATGTACCGACTTTATACCGATTGGGTTGAGAGTCATTTTTTGCAACCTCTCAAAGACAACATTCTTGACCCCTTTGAACAGAGGGTACGCAACCCTGTGCGTGATATTGTTATGGGGATATGGAGTTGTTGTGTGGCTGTGTAGGAATTTATTGTGCAACTTTGGGAAGCCATCAGAGCTCTGTGCACAACTGTGGGAGACACTTGGGAGGATTTAAGTCACTGGTGGTTTCATCACAGGTTTTGAATTTAGGACCAGATCCATTAAAATGAGCTGCGAAGAGGTAGGTTTCATGGGCTCACTAATTAAGTAAGCTACGTGCGGCCTTAGGCTAAAGCGAAAAACATGCTTTGATGCTTAAATTCAGCCTTTCACTTCACGTGCTAGTACTTAAGCTAACAAAAAGTATGTTGATGGCTAATAAGGTTGTAGGAGGTTTCATCATAGGTTTTGAATTTAGGACCAGATCCATTAAAATGAGCTGCGAAGAGGTAGGTTTCACGAGCTCACTAATTAAGTAAGCTACGTGCGGCCTTAGGCTAAAGCGAAGAACGTGCTTTGATGCTTAAATTCAGCCTTTCACTTCACGTGCTAGTACTTAAGCTAACAAAAAGTATGTTGATGGCTAATAAGGTTGTAGGAAAAGGGTGAGAGTTAGTGTGTGGGAAGGAAAACAAAGAGTATGGGGGTAATGTACAAGTATATTGCTCACAAATGATGGTTAAAAATGATGTAGGATGCCCCCTATTAATACGTGAGGCTCCTTGGAATGGACGACCATGATATGGCCATGTGTCACGATCCTAAATGGTGTCTAGATCATTCTAGGATATGTACAATGCTTAAAAGAGGCTAAATACTCAATTCAGGATATAACGTTTGCTCTGATGTTCAATTCAGGATATAACGTTACAAAACTGTTATTTAAGGATATACCGTTATCGGATTTGAGCATTTCAGGATAAATTTAAACGGAGCCGTTTGTGTGATATACACGCGCTGCTCAGACGCGTTAAGTGCTCTTAATTTATCATTTTTCGGTTTTGTTGTTATTTTATAATTTAAAAAAAGCTATTTACTTTCTTTTCCAATTCCTTTTTCTCTTGGTCTCTTTTTCTTCTTCCTTTTAATCTTTAATCTTAATCTTAATCTCCTTCTCCCTTCAAAAGTTTCAGACTTATCCCCCACCGCTAGCCACCTAACCACCCATAAATCAGATGCCCATCTCTAGCTTTATCAAATTTTCTTATAATCAATTTCTTCTAAACCCCAATTTCTTGTAGATTTTATCTTCGAAGCTCTAAAAATTCAACACAGGTTAAATACGAGGTAGGTAGCTGCGACTCTGCCTCTCATGCTTTACCTTCAGTGAATACTAAAAACCCCAGACTTTAAAAGAAAGAAGGGAATCACTTCCCGTGTTGCAGCTAGTGCGCTCAACTTTGATGGAAAGGAAGCAGATGATTAAGTTATTAACCCAACACTTGCAGAGATGATGAGATCATGCAAGAAGCGTGCAAATATTTAATTAAGGACTCGCTGAGAATTGAACCAGGGGACTCGAAGAAGCCGGCAGAGTAGCAATCAAGGGTTGAACCGGTGTTGGTGTAGCAATCGGAGTAGTTGCAGGCGGTGGGGATGATGTTGGCTTCTATCTTTGCTCTCCGGTTCTTCCCATTTATTAGATTGATTATCTTTTTCAAGGGTGAAAGGAAAAAGAGAGCAAGATTTATTGAATGTAGTTCAGATGTTTTGATTTTGGGAAGGTTTGTTGAAGTTGGGAGTAGAGGCCGACTATTATTTTAGATCTAGGCTTGTGAGTTTGTTTTTTGGTAAAAATAATTTTAGATCCAATACCAAGGGGTTGAGAATGTATGAATTGAACGGGAGATTTTGGTCCTTATTAAACGATTCTGGTGGCGGATGAAGGATTCCGGTTGTGAAGTTCATGGTATTTGTTCAGGTTGTTCTTGTAAGGAGGACGAAAAAAAAAGCATTTATTAGTGTAAAATAATTATTTTTGATGAAATAAAAAATAATTAGTAATTTTGATGATTATCAAAAATTTAAAATCAGAAAATATATTTTTCAAAAAAGAAAGAAAGAATCTGGCAAAAAAAAAAAGAAAGAAATGACACGTGTCAGCTATTTATGGCGCGTGTAAGATAAACAATTGTTGATATCCTGAAATGACCAAAGCCAATAACGGACAACTGTATATCCTTAAATAACAGTTTTGTAACGTTATATCCTGAATTGAACATCAGGGAAACGTTATATCCTGAATTGAGTATTTAGTCGCTTAAAAGATGATGCAAAGTCGGTCTGGGACCTTCTAGGCTCTTCTGGCGCAATCTGGCCGGTGCCTGGCTGGTGCTAGCGAGTGCTAGGAGGGTCTGGACAGTTCTAGAGGATTTTGTGGCCGGTCCAGCGGGCCAGGCCACGGGCCGCACACGGGCCACCGCGAGAAATCATGGGCCATTCGCATTTTTGGGCCAATGAAGGGCCCAAATGTTGAACAACCTCCAATCCAAGTGTTGGCCATGCCATAAGCTTCTCCAAACTCCTCGGCATGTCTCGCCCGATACGTCGGAAGGCCTTGGTCCATGTCATTCTCCCCCAACTAGTTCGGTGACGCCCTCGTCGCCTCTTCCTCATGGAAGCGCCGTATGTGCTCCTCGAATTGCCATAGTGCCTCGACTGGCTCCCAACTCTCCTCACTCTCGGGTTGCCCCTTCCAAAGCACTAAGTACTCCTTTTGTTCGTGTCCCTTCCTCTTATGTCCCACCATCCGCTCGGCAAGGATGGCTTGCACCTCCTTCTCGAAGATTATCTTCACGCAAAATGGTGCACGTCTTGACTTGCTTCGTTCCGGGTCTTCCTCGTCGGCATCATAGGGCTTGAGTAAGCTCACATGGAAGACTAGATGCATCTGGAATTTATACCCTCGAGGTATATCGAGCTTGTAGGCTAGCTTGCCTGCTTGCTTAAGAACTCGGAAAGGACCCTCATATCGGCGCACTAGTCCCGTGTGTAGCCTTGGATTTTTAAGTGCTGTATAAAGCTTGACGAGAACCAAGTCACCCACTTGGTATTCCACGTCTCTCATTTTCCTATCCGCCCATTTCTTAGTCCTCTTGGCGGCTTTAGGAAGGCACACACGAGCTAAGTCAACTTTTTCTTGCTACTCCTTGGCAAACTTGTAAGCAGCTGGATCGGTGTAGCCCGATGCTAGCTGGCTCGGGGTAGTCGGTTGTAGCCCCATGACAACCTCAAATTGACTCTTCCTCGTGCTCTCGCTCCGCTGCAAATTATATGAGAATTGGGCCACATCCAGCAGCTTTGGCCAATCCTTTTGTGTGGCACTCACATAGTGCTGCGAGTATAACTCCAATAGGGCATTGACTCGCTCGGTTCGCCCATCAGTTTGAGGATGCCCCACAGTAGAGATGTTCAAGTCAGACTCCAAGAGCTTGAACAACTAGGTCCAAAATCGGCTAGTGAACCGGCTGTCCCGGTCGCTCACAATGTTGCCAGACATTCCCCAACACTTCACCACATACTTCAGGAATAGCCGAGCTGCCTCCTCGGCTGGGCACTTCTTAGGTGTTGCAATGAAAGTGTCATACTTTGAAAAGCGGTCCACCACAACCATGATGTTGGAGAACCCATCCACCTTGGGTAGTCCCACTATGAAGTCCATAGAGACGCTCTCCCATGGGTGCTCGGGGATGGGAAGCGGCTCCAAGAGTCCCGTGGGTAGTCTTTACTCAATCTTGTCTTGTTGGCACACAAGGCAAGTATTCACATATGTCTCCACATCGTCCCTCATGTGTGGCCAATAATAGCGTTCCTCCACAAGCGTTAAGGTTCTATGCATACATGGATGGCCAGCCCACATGGAATCATGGCACTCCTTGAGAATCTCCTTGCGTAGTTTGCCATAAAGAGGCACGTAGAATCGGTTGCCCCTAGTGTAAATGAGATCATTCTCGAGCCAAAATCGTCGAGTCTTTCCCTCCTTGCCATGCTCCACTATGGCTCGAGTAGCGGGATCATGTTGTAGCCCCTCCTTAATACGTGCAGTCAAGTCCATTTTGATCGTGGCAACATTGTCCGTCTTCACCACGAACTTCGATCCAAGTAAGTAGTGCCTCTATGTACGCAAGCAATGGACTACTGCGGTCATCTCTTTCTCTTGGACCGTATAACGCTGCTCGGTGTCATTGAGCTTGCGGCTCTCAAAGGCAATTGGATGTCCCTCTTGCATAAGCACTCCTCCAATGGAAAAGTCAGAGGCATTTGTGTGGACCTTGTATGGCTTGGTATGGTTCGACAAGGCTAGCACAGGTTCCTTGGTCACCTCCTCCTTAAGCTTCTCGAAGGCTTGGTGGCATTTCGAACTCCACTCCCATGTTCTCCCTTTCTTGAGCAAGTCTGTCAAGGGTGTGGCGATGTGTGAGTAGCCTTGGATGAACCTCCTATAATAGTTCACCAAACCAAGGAACGATCTCAACTTGGTCACCTTAGTGGGCAGCTCCCACTCAAGGATTGCTTGCACCTTGCTCGGGTCCATGCGAATGCTGCCACCTCCCACAATGTGGCCTAAGAAAGGCACCTCGTGTTGGGCAAATGAGCACTTCTCCCTTTTGACATGTAGCTCATGAGCCCGAAATACCTCAAAGACTTGTCTTAAATGCTCCACATGCTCCTCCAAGATACGGCTAAAGCGGTCTAGGAAAGGATGGAGTACCTTGTTTATGAGTGTACAAAACGTGGTTGGAGCATTTGTGAGGCCGAAGGGCATCACCAAGAACTCATAAGATCCATACCATGTCACACATGCGGTCTTTGGTTCGTCACCCTCGGCTATGCATACTTGTAGTACCCCGATCTCAAATCAAGCTTGGTGAACCATCTCCCGTCTGAACCGGGGAAGTAAAAGCGGGTGGTTAAGAACCAGTTGGATTGGTAAATTAACCTTTGTTTTAATAATTAACTATAGTCACATTAGGTTCCATTTCCAAGTTGAAACTTTTCAACAATTTAGAATGAAGTCATGTTCGATTTTAAATAGAGAAAGACTCATATGACCTATTTTTTTTACATCTGCAAAACTAGAATATGATTTCATCAATTATTATTGCTTTTCTTATTGAATACTACAAAAAATAAATGATTTTTGTTATTAATTATAGCAATTGAGCTCCGTAAATTATAATTCACAACAAAGTAAATGAATAATGTGTTATAACCTCTCAATAGCTGTTTTTCTGGCGGTGGTCATCACCTCCTCAGGTCTAAGAATGCTGGGAATTCAACACCAGATTGTATATAAATGCATTTGGCTCTCTCTTACTTGGGAAATGTCCAAGGAAAATGAGAGAAACAACTTAGTTTTAGTGTATAAATAAAAATTGTATCTCCTGCCAAGTATTAGTTATAGTCTTTAACATCTCTTTTTCTTATAGTTTGTGGAGAGGGATAACACCTTCATTTCGCAATTAGGGTGTGTTATTGCCTTGGCCACAAATGTTGTCTTTTCAAGTTTGTAGATGATCGATGTGGATAAGAATAATGTGATTATATTTACTTTTTGAATTTTGTTACTGGATTTTTTTGCATAGATTTTGTTTAATATGTACAGCCACAATGTAACTGAAGCCGACCAATGTTATTCCCTTTCTTTACTCAAAATTAGCAAAACCTTTAGTTGCTTTTCTAGACAACTGAAATTGTTAGGCATATTAGTTGGGTGGCATCTTCTATGAGCCGCGCAGCCTATTAAAATTAGGTGGGACCACAGCAAATAGGGGCCATCAGATGAAGGAAATGGACTTACAACCGCACATGATGCTGACTATTATTCCAAGTCAATAATAATGACCTTGTCACCAATTGTAAAGGTTATTGCTCCCTGACAAAAAAGTTGAAATTAAAAAATAATTCTTTCAAAAAACTGTAATAAAAAAATAATTCTTTTAAAGTTACCCTTATTATTATTAACGCTTAAAAGTTAAACCCTAAACCTATTTCCATTTTTTTTTCCTTCTACTATCTCAGCAGCCACCCACCTTTCCAATTAGTATAGATACCAAAACAACTCCTCTTTGTTTTATCCTTAACTTTTTGGATCAAAATACCCTTTTATAAAAAAAGATGGACATAAGAACAACCATGAACAACATCTTCTTTCTCAGTCAATGATTAATAACATTAACATTATTTCTAAATTATAAAACTAAATAGCTTAAACAAGAATTAAGTTAAAACCCATAAGCTCTATGTTGAAAAATAACGTTATTAATTCATAAAATTAGAACAAAAAATTAAACATCAAAACTTAATTCGCTAGGGAAAAAAAACCAATTCAAGAACTAAGTCCCTGTACAGCCAATTCGCTAGGGGTTTGACCATTACGATTTGGGATTTGATCTCATTACTAATAAGGTTTTGCCTCATGCTTTAAATTTCATCATACATGATTTGGGGTTTGACCATTACGATTTGAGATTTGATCCCATTACTAGTATGGGTTTACCTAATCATGCTTTGAAGTTTCATCATATATGATTTGGGGTTTGACCATTACGCTTTGGGATTTGATCCCATTACTAACAGGGGTTTAAGGAATCATGTTTTAAAGTTTCACCGTAGATGATTTGGGGTTTGACCATTACGATTTGGGATTTGATTCCATTATTTTGACAAAGTCCAAAAAGATCAAAGTAATCCATTTGCATGGCTCTCCAAAGCACCGACTTTTTACTTGGCTCAAGATAAATGGTTAGTAATCATATAATATATATATATATATATATGTTCATTAAGATTGTATGGGTTCCATTGCCAATAAAGTATGAATACTATGTATAATGTTCATCATATGGGATTTAACCATAAATGAATTGGGATTGATTTTTCATGATTTGGGGGTTAGACCATCAAGATTAGGGTTTGATTTTCATATTTGGGGTTTGACCATTAAGATTTGGGGTTTCATAATGGATGATTTGGGGTTTGACCATACATGATTGACCATTATGATTTGGGGTTTGATCTCATTACTAGTAGGGGTTTAATCATGCTTTACGGTTTCACCATACATGATTTGGGCTTTGACCATTATGATTTGGAGTTTGATCTCATTACTAGTAGGGGTTTAATCATGCTTTACAGTTTCACCATAAATAATTTGGGATTTGACCATTACGCTTTGTAGTTTGATTCCATTATTATTAGGGGTTTGTCTAATCATGCATTAAATTTCACCATATATGATTTGGGGTTTGACCATTACGATTTGGGGTTTAACTTTCATATTTATGGTTTGCACATCGATGATTTGGGGTTTTGGCTTTCAGATTTAGATAATTAGATGGGTTTATTGCCCATTTCCCCCCTAAAGTATCCAAAAAGGGACACTTTACCCCTAAAGTATTTTTGGTCCACCTTTTCCCCCAAACCATGAGATCAAGACATTTGCCCCCTTGCCGTTACAGCCGCTGTTAACTTCGCTGAGTTGGCTTTTATATGCTAACATGGATTTTCCATGTCAGCTGGTGTCGGTCCACGTGGAATTTTTAAAAATTGTATTTATATATTTTCTTTAAAAAAAGATGGAAGGGTGTTTTTTCTTTAATTACTTTCCAACTCTGCAGATTTTTTTTAGCCGAACTCCATAGAAGATTTAGCTTCTCTAATTAAATTCAAACTCTTTAAATTCAAGTATATATTTGAATTCAAACTCTTTAAATTTTAAAAATATTCCTATTTAGTATTTACCAACTATTACCCGATATAAATATACTCAGACTTTATTTTTCTTCTTCTTTTTTTTAGGTAGTTCCATAGATTTTCTTAACAACCAAACTAATAAGAAAATGAAAAAAACGAATAAACCCAGATTGAGTTAAGAAGAGAGTAAATAAGGAAAGTTGAGATTGCTAAGGATTTGAAGCCATGGTTGTTCGAAAGCTATAAAACTGCAACAAAGTTTTGAAGTGCTGCAAGTAAAAAGACCAACGGGTATTTAGAGCTATTTCCTTAAAGAAAGAAAGAAAAAAAAAAAGCCACTGTATTCCTTTTCTCCTTCTTTTTCTTTTTCCAATTTTCGTGAGAGTGGTTTGCTCTTGAGTTTACAGAATTGCAAACAAAGGGCAGACTCAACTCGAAATTGTGTTAGTTGGCTAACTAGATTTTGAAATCGGAGAGGTGAAGTTTGGTTTGGTAAAGGTTTAGATCCACGAGATTTTGGATAGTTTTAAGAAATTTGGAGTTTAGATTCGAGTTTAGGTTGAAAAAAGGAAGAAGTTGGTGTATTTTGCTGGCTTTCTATGACTGGCAACAACTGCAGGCGGTGGTAAGAATTTATTTGAATGTTCTTAGTTGTTCATGTAAGATTCAAGTGAGAAGGGTGTTTTGATCTTGGATTGTAGAAAGGAAAAGGAGTTTTGGTGTTTTTCTAAAGATAAGGAAATGGGTCCCACTTACCGGATGACGTGGATTTTCCACGTCATCATAAAAAAAGCCAACTCAGCGAAGTTAACAACAACTGTTATGGCAAGGGGGGTAAATGTCCTGATCTAATAGCTTAGGGGGAAAAGTGGACAAAAATACTTAGGGGGCAAAGTGTCCCTTTTTAGATACTTCAAGGGGGAAAATGGGCATTAAACCTAATTAGATGTGTGACCATGGATTATATGGGGTTTTGATTTCACCATGGATTATGATTATTTTGATAATCGTCTCGTAATAAGATTGTATTTCATAAATATGATCCCCTTTCAATTGTATTTATCAATTTTTTTCAACCAAACTAATTCCGTCGAACATATCTTTTTCTTTTATCAATTGTATTTATTCTTTTTTTTTTCAATTTCATATGTATATATACATGTTCATCCAATGGCTTTTTGCCTCATTTTCCATTATCCTTCTAGTAGAATCTTCACATAAAATTCAAAGTCTCAATTTATTTATCTGTTAAGTATAGTATTTGTATTTTAGTGTTTTATATTATATATATATATATATATATATCTTCTCATATCTAATTATTTACTAATTACCCAATGAAATTATTTGTATTATTATCCATTTACTATTTATATAATGATATATTTTGTTTTTGACTTATATAAATTGATATTTACGGTAGAAATTTTACTTGTTAATTATTAATTTATTATTACCAAATTAGTGTTATTTATTTATGTATTTTCGAACAAGGCCCATATGCATTTTTTGTAAAGATATATGTTTGGGGTGTATTTTAGTTTTGCTTGTTGATAAGATTTTTTAATAGAGAAAGATTATTTTTTGAAAATCCTTTTCTAATCCACTAAATTTTACACAATTTTTGTAAAAATGAATATTTTAGAATATGCTCACATCAAATCTTTGTTCACTTTAATGTATTTCTCAAAACAACATCTACACCATTATTATTATATTATATATTATTAAACTTATACAATAAAAAATATATATATATATAATTATTAAATATATATTTCAAAATATATTTAATATACCTCTCATCTTAAAGATCTCACTAAGATCTTTCCAATGATATTTTTTCATAATTTAAATTTTAATATTTTAAGTTAAAAAGGAAGAAAACAAATTTTCATAACAAAAAAAAATTGTTTCCTTGAACCATGGAATTAAATATCCGTCGATACCTCGATATATCCGATATCTGTACCCCTCGATATAAATATTCATAAAAATTTCAATGTCACGGAATATTCCTCGATATATCCGTGTATCCGTCGATATTTATCGATATCTCGATAAATCTCGATATATCCGTAAATATTCGTAAATATCCATATTAAATTAAATATTTTTTTTTCGTTGTTACATTTAGGATTAAAAATATAAGCGACATTTCGATGAATTATTTCATTTTTCAAAAATATTAGCAATTGAAGTCATTTATACAAAACTGTGGTAATAGTAATACAAATAATTGTTTCGTTTAAGTGATTCGGTTTGAGATAGACTCGGGTTTCTCGATAATACAATTTCATTCAAATGAAGGCAGAACTACAACAACAGGTACTCAAGATGGGGATGGACAAAGTGGAGCAGAAGATGCAAGTAGGTATGGTGACAATTATGGGAGTGATTATGTACCATACAGTCCTTTTCCATGTGAGTCAGATTTCACACATGCAACACAAGATGAAGATCATGGATCTCGTAGAGCTAGGCATGTGGCCAAAAATAGAAAAGGGAGAAGAGCAATGCGTGAACTCACTGATGAGTTTAGCTCAATGAGCTTAATGACTGCATCTAGTTCATTTGGATATGGAGGGCATTTTGAATCAAATTCTAGTTATGGTACTAGATCTGGAGCAAATGAGTTTGAATCATCGGTTTCATCTAACATGTATCCAGAGTATCCACTTGAACAACAAACTTATAATGAGCATCCGGTGCAACAGCCAAACGCGGACCCAGTTTTGGGTGAGTGCCCCCCTATTGGATGGCTAACAAGTATTAGTCGAGGGGCATACTTGGAATATGTGCATAATTATATGGTGGTTTATAAACCTTATATGTCATGACTTAGATATTTTAATTAGATTACCGCCCCTGTGGGAGATGATACAACCATGCCTAGTAGAAGTCATAGCAGTGGTAACTACGGTAGTAGTGATTTTGAGCCTCCCAGAAATTCAATGTGGTACTGAGGTTGTATTTGTGTTTTGGATTGTGTTTTGTGACTAAAATAATTTAAAATAATGCATTTATAAATATGATCTAGTATTTTGTTACTTCAGAAAAGAAATTATATAATTTTTTACATTTAATGAAGTGGTTAATTTGGTAACCATCATTTTGAAGATAAAATAAATGTAAGTTTAAATTAGTATAGTTGATTTATACATATTATATACACTTTTCGCAGTACAAAATATCAAAAAAAATAAAAAATAATATCTACATATACTCTATTTATCATATCTTGATTCTAAAACATGTGGAAATATGTAAATAAGAATTGGTCAAAATTTGAAGGCAAAATTTAAACGTTTACTATAAATATTCGTCGTTTTAGTGCGTTTTGAATCACTTATTTTTTAATTTCATCGATACCTCAATATATCCGTTCGATATATCCGTCGATACCTGTATTAAACTCCATATCTTGAACCCATATACAATAACCGTACCCTCCCTCCCATTGTATTCCCTTTTATCTTTTTGTCTCATTTAAAATTCATCACATGCTATATTTAAGAACTCAATTGTAAATTACATATAAAGCTTTTATCCGGATGTAAATCTCGGTTCTCCATGCACTCTCTGCAAGCTGCAGGCCTTTGTCATAGTTTTTTCACTACCATTTTTGCCCCTGACCGGATGGGTCAAAGGTGAAAAAGCACTTAAAAGTCATTCTTTTACATGGTTCTCATTCACACAGACATTTTACTTGGTTGAAAATTACTTGGGGCCCAGCGGCTCATTGTAGCCGTGGCCTATTAGTTGTTATCCTCTCAATGTTTGGGAGCTTTAGAGTTTTTTATTTTTATTTTATTTTTTTCCCCTTCTTCTGAAGATTATCAATTGTGATGTCTTTTTTGTCAGGTGTAGAAATGGTTCGAGTTTTGTGAATGAAGAAAATTATTATTGGGAGAGTTTTACCCCTATATTGAATCAACTTAACTCGAGATTAATCTGTAAATATAGAAAGAAAGAAATTCATTCCACTTGAGGGGAAATGCGTACGTACACTATGTACAACTCTATGGCGATACTTTGCTGGGAAACAGGCAATTCTTTCCCTCTTGATTTTATCAAGTACAGTTTCTATTTGCCACTATGTGAAACTGGAAATTTTGATTCAATATTGGGTTTTGTTAATAAAAGCTCGAATCGAATCATTATGTACTGAACCATAAAATTCATTCTTATGCACATTTTTCAACCTTATTAAATAATTATTGTTTTTCCTAAATTGCCCTCTTAAGATAAAAACCAATAAATAATTAAAATTGTGAGTAAATAATTAACTGAATTAGATAATAGTAATTAAACTTGGAAATTTGGTACATTCTCTGTAATTTCCACTTTGTGTATTATTTACAACAGCTTATTTGCAAATCACTTGCATCCACGTGAGTCGAGAAAAACACTAGATCATCAATCAAACTACATATTGAAATGAAAGGATATATCGATTCGAGAAGCTCCAGCAAGGAATAACATCATCTAAAACTTATTTGCTTAAAGCTTAGATCTTAGACTTCCAACATCATCTAATGCGATCATCACTTTCCCAATTGCTTTTCTATCTCTAATTGCAGCAAATGCAAGGTTGGCCTGTCAAAGACAAGTGATCAACAAGCTCAGGTATTCATATATCCAACAATAGAAACTACACTAGTAAAATTTTCACATTATAATGGGAAGGAAATTATAAGACCCAACTGAAAAAATGAATAAATCTCTCAACTATAAACACCCATCATTAGATTATGTTGGACTCACAGATTTTTTTTTTTTTTCAGTGTAGAACAATAAAATCATGACTCATGAGTAAAAGAACCAGATCATAAGTAAACATTAACTTCATCTTTTGGCCAGTCTTTAAGAAAAGCGAGGACCAAATGAGAATTATGCATATATTGGTGTCAAATTCGATTCTTACCAAATACTCCTATGAATTTGCCTATTTGCTTCATCAAGTTTTAAGGTTTATGATACTACTTCTGAGCACTTGGGACACTAGAGAAAACATTCATCTGTCTGCCCCAAAATGAGTTTTCCAGAATATTACTTCTTCTATTGGGTCAGGATGCAAATCTATGGTGATATCTACTGAATATAAGTACTTGATTTGGGCCCAAGGCTACAGGCACCCTGAGCCAACTTCTAAGCATACGCTAAATTGGCTTTTAGCAAGAGACCATTCTTCATTTCTTAATGTGTCATAGCTTGGAGGTTCAACATAGCAAGAGATCAATTTTTATATGCTCTCTCAACATCTTTCAACTATAGGTTTTCTTGATGGATTAGAGCTTCATTATCCAAAGAATAAAATAGAACGCATACGGAAAAAAAGAAGATTGGTGGGAGCTCCTGACCTCAGATAGGCTGTAAGTATAAGAAATGTGAATGTTGATCAAGCCCTTTTCCACCCAGGAGAGTAACTCTCGGATAGAATCTTCAAGCACCACCGGACGATGTATTTTGTAGCTACCCCAGTAGAGCCCATGCACAGTCCAATTCTGGACAAGATAGATAATTTAACAATGATATTCAAAAGAGTCAAGACAAGCAACTAAGAAGGGTCGGTCAAAGTATACCTTAACAAGAGCGATATTAGCAGGGATGACTGGGATTTCACCACTGGCAAATCCAATAACAAGAATTTGAGCACCCCAATTCAAGAGCTTCATGGTCTCTCTAGTCAGCTTGCCACCAACAGGATCATAAAGAACATCAACTCCTTTGAGTTTCCTTGACTTGAGGAACTCCTTCACGCTTGCAGTTACATTTTGAGTACTCAAGTCTACCACATGATCAACACCCAATGACTTCAAAAACTGCACCTTTTCAGCCCCCCTAACATTGATTTCAAATACATAGCAATACTTATCATGAATAATGAAAACAAGGCAATGGGTAGTTGTACAAAAAGGTAGAGAGAAAATAAGGCAGTCACCTCACCTGGCAACAGCAATGACAATTGCACCACAAACCTTGCCAATCTGAACAGCAGCAACCCCAACGCCTCCGGCGGCACCAAGAACCAGCAATACCTGTAATTTAGTACATTTCAAGTAATTATAAAAGAAATGAAAAGCAAAGAAATATAGTACTTGTGATTATTAATTAGTATTAGTAAGAATCTATCTATAAACTAAAAGGAGGTACCTGGGAAGAGGTCAAATTAGCCCTATGAACAAGGGCTACATGAGAGGTCCCAAAGGCAACAGGGAGTGCTGCAGCTGCCATCAGATCACACCCTTTTGGTACTCCAAACCTACCAATAACAAAATCAGTCAAGGTCAAGCAACATTAATTAATTAATTCCTTATAAATTATCGAATGTTATAAAGCTAATTAAGTCTAGGGAGGGTAGCAGGGACAGACAGATAAGATTGGTCTTGGACGATGAAGGTGGCGAAGGAGCCTAACGGGGCGAAGGAGCAGACGGGGTCCCCCACCTTGAACTTGGTAACGGCGGGGCCCACGGCGTCGACGGTGCCGGCATAATCGGAGCCTGGAATGAAAGGCAGGGGAGGCTTCTCCTGGTATTTTCCCAGTATCTGTAAGTAATTCGCGTAGTTCAAGCTGGTTGCTTTCACTTTGACTCTGACTGCTGTTGGAGAATCCAACTCTGGGATCGGATGGTTTCTGCTCACAACAATCGGCGACGATTCCGAATCCACTGCCGGATCACCCAATTTCTTACACAGCAAAGCTTCCATTTTTGCCAATTCAAATGCACAAAAATTGAATATCTTTGTTTTCTGTCTTGTCTAAATGGATGGATAATTCAAATTCGAAAGAGTCCCTTCAAACGATGTCGTTGAAAGTGCGATACTCTGTTTTTTACCGTTTACCTCTGTTTAGTTTTGCTGTTAATTGTCGACTAGTAAAAGAAAGGCCCAACTCCATCCAACTCAAGGAAATAATACTCTATCAGTCTATCTGCCTTGTTAGCTGTAACAACTTACCATATATATGGTGTGAATGTAATGTTATCGTCATCATCATCCGTCAAATCCCATGGTTTTGGAATTGAATTTCTGTAATGATCAATGATTTCATTCTCAGAGAAACTTATGAGTGGGGGAGGAGGAGGAGGAGGGCTGCTGTTTCAGTCTCAATATCGTTTACAGTTTCAGCCCATCATAAAAGACGATGGAATTGCCATTGGCAGCAATAACCAAAGTTGTCCAAGATATGCCTTCTCCTCCAAACGTCTTATAGCCACCCATGCTTTTTCTGGGGCCGCCGGTGGCCAATATTCTGCAGGTGCAGGTGCGTTCCTCTGCTTTCTTTTTTAGTTTAACTTATACCTGCTACTTGTCATCTTCTTTTTCAGCTTGATTCTTCTGTTTGTTAATTGATTCCAGAAGGAGTTAGTAATTTTTAGTTCTTTTTAGTGTGGTTGTTCTGGGACTATATAGTTAATGTTTGGGTGTTGTATATCGCACTACAGGGGAATTAATTGATACCAGTAGTAGTAAGACTAGGAAGCAGCAGAAAATAGCAGGCATTGATCAAGATGAATTGTTGGATCCTAAACTCCTAGCTGATCCAGACAGTTGCTTTTGTGAGTTTCAAGGGGTTGAAATCCATCACAAGCTTTATGACCCACACTCACATTCTCAAGATAACTCCTCACTCACCCACACCCAGGACCAGACTGTGAATATTCCATCCTTGAACCTAGGTCTTCCTATGATTCTGCTTCACGGTTTTGGGGCCTCTGTTTTTTCATGGAACAAAGTTATGAGCCGCTTGGCACATCTCACGGGCTCCAAAGTTCTTGCCTTTGATAGACCAGCCTTTGGCTTGACATCAAGACTTGATAGTCTTGGAACCAATGTTACTGATGCCAAACCTCTGAATCCCTACTCCATGGCGTTTTCTGTGCTTGCTACCTTGTACTTCATTGATTTCTTGGCTGCTGAAAAGGCAATTCTGGTGGGGTATGTATGCATCTTTCATCCTTATTCTCTTGCTTGATAGGGATATCAGTTGCATACAATAGCCTCTCTCCTTCAAATTAGGTCCTAACTATTGCATGAATCATCTTATAGGGACTGTTAAATTTGTTCATTTCCACTTCCATTTCATGCTTATTGATACTCCTCTTGATTTCATTCGAAATAAACGCCAGGCATTCAGCTGGTTCTCTTGTAGCAGTTGATGCATATTTTGAAGCTCCTGAACGCGTTGCTGCTTTGATACTTGTTGCCCCAGCAATATTGGCTCCACGTGGTATTCCCAAGGTTAGTGAAGGAAACCGCTCTGAAAGAAGTAACCAGACTAAAGGAGACAGTTCAGACTCGAATAATCTAGGGAAGCCACTGTTTAGGCTTCTGGAAATCTTGTTCAAGTTTACCAAATACGTCACAGAAGCAATAATGCGGATGATAAAGGGGATGGCAGGTGTGATCGACTCCCTGTATAAGAGAGCACTTTCTTCTGTTCTTCGATCTGCCTTTGGTGTAATGCTGGTATGCATTTCTTTATGCACACAGCTTGATTTTTTTTCTTTTTGAATTCCAAATGTCAGATACCATCTTGAATATATCTGCTTTTCATTATGGTACTTTAGTAAGTGATATTGCTTCAGAAGAGTAAAATTGTTTTTAACTAATAAAATTAGATTAGCTGTAGAAAGGTAAGCTAGATCCCAACGTATAAATGCTCTTATCAAACCACCTGGCTCATGCCCTGCATTCTCTCTTGACCATGATACTCCTTTCACTAGACTTTGTTATTTAGAGAAATTCCACTAGCGATGCTGCTTCCAAACAATACTCTTCATTTTGTTGATTTTATTTAATCTTGCGTCTATTGTATGTGATATAAAACATACTATTTATCTTCTTTCTTTTTTTCAGGTGAGGATGATAATTGATAAATTTGGTGTAGCTGCTGTAAGGACTGCATGGTATGATTCTAAGCAAGTCACTGAGCACATCGTAGATGGGTATACTAAGGTAATTCACCATGAACTTTATATTTTTTTATTATTGATTCTGAATGGAATCCTTAGCTGGTAGTTTTTTTTGTTATCTTGCACTCATGGTTTTTACATCAACTTCTCTGCTTATGCAGCCACTGAGAGCTAGGGGTTGGGACAGGGCTCTTGTAGAATTTACAGCAGCAATGCTTTTAAATGAGCAGTCTGAAAATAAGCCACCTTTGGCAAAAAGACTCCATGAAATCTCCTGTCCTGGTAATGTTCTTTTCCCTATATTGCAATCATAGTGGAAAGATAGTTAATGCCCTCTGAATGGACAAAGTAGTGCTAGTAATGCTACCAATGGGTGCCCTGACGCTAAATCCATGTTTTTTAGCTGTAACCAATCAGGAGAAAGCCTTTTCCATGGTTAAAGTCCACTGTGACAGTTAAGTCTCAGCTATTAAGGCTTTGTGCATTTTAACAAGAGATAATGAAAGAAGTTGAAAGATGTTCTATGAAACATTTGTGAGGCAAAAATTTTATATCAGTCTAGCTATGTCTTGTTAGTTATTACTGCTTAATTATTTCAGCATTTAAATATGAATATTTGAATAATCTATCCTGTCACACTTCTGATATATATTAGTACCTTTCGGGCTTCCACATTGCCTTGTTGATGTGAATAGGCAGAACATAGTGGTTTTGTTGCCTTTATGAAACTCCTTTCTGATGTAATATTGTTGTCTCTATGAAACTCAGTTCTGATTGTCACGGGCGATACTGATAGAATAGTTCCTGCTTGGAATGCTGAGAAACTTTCACGGGCCATCCCTCACTCTAAGCTTGAAGTAATTAAAAATTGTGGTCACTTACCCCATGAAGAAAAGGTGGAAGAGTTTGTTAGAGTTGTTGAGAAGTTTCTGCAGAGAGCTTTGGGTGGTTCAGAGGAGCCTTCCCTAATTTCAGTCGCTTGACATTTCTATGCCTAAATGCTCTTCATATTCTTATTCAGAGCAGTGGAGCGTCTCAGACTTTGAATGCTAATTCTTATATGAACATCAAGAGCCAGTTCTTTTGAGTTCGATGATAATTTTAGAGAACTAAAGAAACCCATGTTTAAAGAAGGTTGGCAAAGGAAAACGAGATTCTTCTGAAATGACTTCAGCATGCAAAAACTTAGGTTGCTACTTGTAATGACTGTTGAAATAACTATCTTATACAGGAAAATGTAATACAATTGAAATCATCATCATTTTTGTAATGATGTGCAATATCATGTACCTTAATATCATATATCAGTGTGAATTCTCTCAGCAATACATAATTTCAATATATAGCTTGGTCTGGACATTATGGGTCATTATATCATTAAACTGATACTACAATTAACAACAAGTTACAGCTGCAGCAAGCCACTGCTTTGTCAGAAAGGAGGGTCTGTCGATATGGTCAGGCTCGCATCTGGTAAGCCTGCAGGGACATCAAACCCGGACATGAAGTCATCACCGAAGATCACAGCACCAGCGGCTAGAGCTCCTGCTCCTAGTCCCATTGCAAAACCAGGTCTTGGCCCTCGTCCAGGTGCAGCAGAAGACGATGGCATATTAAAATAATTCTCTGAAAGATTATCTGTTCTTGGAAGGAAAGTGGGAATGTAACCAACATTAGAGGGTGGAGGTGGAGGCGGAGGAGTCCTAGGTGGCCGATAGCTGGGTCCAGAAGCCGGTGGATAACTGGCTTCACCTTGAGATGAGTTGTAATAGTTTGTAGGATGTGGCAATGAATTTGAATATGGAGTGTTGTTTGCTTGAGATTGATTAACCGGCCGCGGATGAGGGGCTAGAGGCTGCTGTGTTGTTGCCATTGTTGGAAACGTATGTCCTGAACCAGAACCAGCTTCAGTAGCCAATGCAGTATTCTTGCTAGGGTCCATGAGAATAATTCCTTCCCCATTACCTGCAAAATTCCATAATGACAAATCTCAACAAGAGAACTGTACCCAAACTCCAAAATCATTCAACTTGTTAGAAAAAGACAAGGATTCTAATGAACATGGGAGGCTGTGGATTAACAAAAACTGAGCTCAAGGATTCTAGATACATTAGAAATAAGTAACCTGAGTATAAACTTGGCTCTTCTCTCTCCTCGGAGACGCGAATCGAAACGTCAACAAATCCTTGAGGTTTGTTGGAATTTCTTTTGCGCAACTGGTAGCTTCCTACTTCTTCAGTTCCTGTCCTTGAAGAGCCTGAATGGTTGCTATACTTAGCCAGAAATTCCTTCAAGGCAACAGTTGCAGTCCCCTGAAGCTTTTCTCTCAGGAAAATGGGCTCTCTACTGTATACTTCAACGTGCAGCATCATATCTTGGAAATTTGAGTCATCAACCAAAGCGGCAAACTTGGTTTTCCAAACTGGATTTGAATTCCCAGAAGCATCAATCTTGGTGCAGTATTTGTTGTTGGGATCAATCCACCCAACTGCAAACCACTGCAGCTTCCAAAAGGAGGATGAACGCCGGAGCCCTCGAGCAGAGATTAGAGACACCTCTACCCAGATTTTCCCCATTCCAAAACCAAACAGGTCAAGAAAGATTTTGAAAGGCCGACAGGATATGTCTTTAACAAGGTTCTTTTTGATAAAGTTAATGAGGCACAAGGAAAGAAAAAAGGGTTATGCTGTTTCACAATGTTTAGAAGGCTACTTTACTTTTATGGGAAGAAAATTGAAAATTCTTATGCTTAAGCATCATTTAGAGAGTAATCTTCTGTCAACCTTTTCTCCAAGAGTGCCCCACAGATGGACAGGAACAGGAATCTAAATAAAAAATTGCAACTTTTTTGGCACTGTCAAATTGGCTAAGGATTGACATTAGCTAAGTGAAAGATAAAAAGTTTACAAGTGAACTTGGCAAATGTTCATAGCCAACAAATTAGTTGATGACACCCTAGAAAACTGTTAAAGGGAAAAATGAGAACAGGAAAGTCAATAATTTCAGCTTCTTAAGATATACATAGGCAATAGATAATTTAAATTAGGTCTGAAAGGGGGTGAGATCAGGGGCATGTTACAAGGAATATATATACTCTGTAATCTCTCAATATCTCAGCCAAGGATGTTCAACTTTGTGGTTCACTTGTCTTGGAAGTTCCATATGGCTCTCTTAGTGGTGGAACTAACAAGAGTTTCCGGCCAGCCCGTTTAACAATCTGGTCATCTTCAAAAGAAGCAGAAACCGTCCTTGTATACATCATTGTAGTAGAGCCCATGATGTCATCTTTGAATCCACAAGCTTTGAAGAAGAACCTGAAATAAGTTATAAAGATCATGATTGGGAATCCTACCAAAGATCTTGTCATTTATCTCCACCATGGAAGAATATAGACCATTTATCGGAAAAATCTGCAGCCCCGAAAATGAAACTGGCCAAAAGTTTGCCTCATACATTGAATTTTAACAGTTACCCTGATAAACATTCTCTCAAATTTGCTCATTATTTGTTTGCATTGTGCAACAATTCTACACAATGCTATTTCAGAAAACTAGGTCCTAATAGAATTTTCTTCATTCTCAATTAATTAGGGGTGGAGATGGCAGAAAGGGAAAAGATATCATAAGAATACAACCAGTAAATTGCAAGTTTGCAACACATTCAAGAGGAAAGAAAAAAAACATTAATTCCACAGAATTTAAATGCTAATATACCAGGATGAACTTGGTTGAAAAGACTTTGCAACATGTATCAGGGGTAAATCAAATACTCTTCGGGTTGTGGGTATACACTAATACTAGTCAAAGCATAACAGGGAGGCCGCAGAGTGTTAAAACTAATACCATGGTACAAAATCCTCAAATGTGAAACACAGCAGAGCACTGAATTTTGGAATCTTAAGAAAGAATTACAAGACTTACCTCTCCTTCTTGGAACAAAGGGCAGCTATGTCATAAATGTCACTGCTTGTAAGCATTCTGGAAGCAAAGGATCAACATGTTAAACTCTTTCAGAAAATGCATATTAAGAGTAAGGGTATGACAAGCGAATGAATCTATTCTGCATGATGCAGTTGTAGGCATTTAGATTGAGATTTGACAACTAAGCTTGAAGTACTCCACCAGTCTAATAATATCAAACAGAATTTAGCAGCTATTCAGACACCATAAATCTGACTTTGAAGCAAGAGAAAGAAGCCGCAGACCACTGCTTAGTGACTTTTATTTACTACTCCATAAAGGAAGACAAAGATTATATGCAGAGCAGATTGCGTGTAACATGCTTAGGACAAACATGGATGTGCTAACTCAACTCAAGGTAAAAACTAAAAAGTTTCAGAAACTGAAACAGACACTGGTAATAAAAGGAAGAAAAGCAAAGTTCCCACCAACCTTACAATCCTTTTAACTATAATTGTTCCAATTCCCATTCCTTGTAAAGAAGGATTAACCTGGAAGGCACTGAACCACAATTATATGAATAAACATGGTAATGGGCAGTGAAATATCAATTCAAATGATAAAAATTGCTTGCAGAAGCCATAATTGATCATTATCAATGAAAAATAAAGGAAAGAAAGAAATATGGAGCCAAGTATGAACCATGACATCGTAGATGGATGCAGTCAATCCTAAATCAGAAACAGCACGGCCAAAGCCCACAAGCTGTCCGTTGGAAGGGCTGACGGGCGTCACGCTCTCCATCAAATCTCCGACAAAACCCTTTCCTTGCTTTTCGATTTCGATTTGCTGAGGTTTACAGAAGACTGAGACAATCACACAACTGTTTGATAGAGCAATTCGGAGCTTGCCCATGTCCATGGCTTCTCTAACTACGCCAGTGTTGGGTTCCAACTCAGGGAATCGATTGCAAGAGTAATTGCAACTACTGTACAGTTTTCCCAGCTCTTGAATGTTAACGTGGGATCGCTCTGTTGATATGTAAATTGGCATCATTAATGGCGGAGCTTTTGATTTTAAGCTGCCAAACTCAGTTGAATTTGGGTTTGGGTTTAGCCTCTTTTTACGACTTATCCATCGCAATTCCATGGATTTGGATGGATAACCGCCGCCGCCGCCGCCTCCTCCTCCACCACCCAGCAGCATCATTATCTGTATACAAGAAGAGGAACTAGAAATAGCGGCATCTGCAACTGCCACCATCTCTTGTGTTTCTCTTTTAAAAGGTCACTTCCCTTTTTTTTCTTTTGGATGATCAAAACATGAACAAACTGAAGAAGGAAAATGGAATCGAAGGAAGCAAATACAGGGAGAAGTGAGAGTCAGGCTCTTTGTGGTGGCTCTGTCTGTCCCACTCCCACCAATATATTTCTACCACTAATATTATCTCCATGCAAAAAAAGCTGGCCGCTTTTTATCTTAAAAAGGGCAAAAACATTTAGCTACTCATTACAGAGTAGATTTTATTTTACTACCGCACACACATACATTTATTAAAGAGAAAGAGAGCACTTTAAAATAGCACAAGTCTTTTAGTTTCCTTGCCAGCTAAAGGTTAAAACTACTGAAATAAAACATGTCTCTGTTTTCAAGAAAAAGAAACGTTCATAGTTTTGCAATAAGCATAGGCAGTTCTATTCAGTCCAGAGAATCATAGCCAAGACCATTGCGGCAGCTCCTGTCCAAACAAACGTTGCTTCTGGCGCTTATTAGCAGCATATAGCCATGACCCTTGTGGCAGCTCTTTTCCAAGCATGGATTGCTTCTGGCATCTATCAGCACCAAATATGCCCAACCCAGGCAGCTCCTTTCCAGACATCGGTTGCTTCTGGGACATATCAGCACCATATATGCCTAATCCTTGCGGCAGCTCCTTTCCAAGCATAGGCTCCTTCTGGCATCTATCAGCAGCATATATGCCCAACTCTTGTGGCAGCTCCTTTCCAAGCATCAGTTGCTTCTGGGACATATCAGCACCATATATACCCAACCCTTGCGGCAGCTCCTTTCCAAGCATCGGTTGCTTATGGCGCCTATCAGCACCATATATGCCCAAACCTTGCGGCAGCTCCTTTCCAAGCATCGGTTGCTTATGGCGCCTATCAGCACCATATATGCCCAACCCTTGCGGCAGCTCCTTTCCAAGCATCGGTTGCTTATGGGACATATTAGCACCAAATATGCCCAACCCTTGCGGCAGCTCCTTTCCAAGCATCGGTTGCTTCTGGGACATATTAGCACCAAATATGCCCAACCCTTGCGGCAGCTCCTTTCCAAGCATAGGTTGCTTCTGGCACCTATCAGCAGCAGCAGCTCTACTGCTTGACTCTCCTTTGCTTTGAGTTTGAAACCTCTCAAACTCGAAAGGAAACGATTTGGATGATGCTCCCATGACATGCTCATGTGGAGAACTCGCAAGCCACTCCTCAAGTGGGGGAGCTTCGCACAGTGAATCCAATTCTTTCTTTTGCTGCAGCAGGGATGCCATTTCAGGTGATACATTCTGCTCTTGGAAAGAATAACCAGTTGATAATTGCAGTCCCATCTCCACTGGCTTGAACGGATATGAAACTTGCCCACCTTGCTCCAGGTTGATTCTGTGTCTAGAGACTTTATCATCAGCTGTGGCTTCCTTTTGACACAATCCTGTATCAAGATTGCGAGAACCAATCCCACTCATGTAGTCAATGGCCTGACTACTATTAGAACCTGTCAGGACTTGAGAAAGTGGACGACATGAAGAAGACGAAGCACCACTAAATCTTGTAGGTATAAACACTTCTTTCTTTGAACCCAAAGAAAATTGCCCTGCTGTTGTTTGTACAGTATCATGCACATTAATTGCGTCTACCATCGTGCTTAATTGTCTTTGGCCGCTCTTTATGTTCCATGAAGCAGGGAAATCAAGTTTTCTTTTCCCTGAATGATTATTTGGAAAAGAGGCATACAAGTGAACCCCATTGCTTTGATGAGCAGCATTATCCTTGAAAGCAGCTCCAATATCTAAACCCCCTCTCATGGGTTGAACCACTTTTCCTCGGACGTCCATTCCATTTCCAAATTTTCCTTTACCTCCATTGAAAGCATCATTAATGTCCATATTATTAACTGTAAATACCTTCCCTCCATTTCCAAAGGAGGATGAACCATTTACTGTTTCACCTGCAAACAGTTTGGACCCATTAGAATTTCCAAAGAGATGCAAAGATGGAGCAAACCCTCCACTTGTGGACTGAGTCATTTTTCCGCGGAAGTCACCAAGACTTTCCACTCTTCTGCTAGGTTGACTAATTCCTCCATTTACTGCATTAGTTATGTTCATAGTATCATGAATTATTGCCCGTCCTCCATCTGACAATCTTCTGTGAATGTCCATTTTATCACCTGACATGTTTTGGCATCCAAGTCTAGCTGAAGGGACCTTAATAGATGGGGCAACCTTGATGCCTTTTGGTCCAAATGCTGAATTACGAATAACCATCTCTGGGACCCAGGGCTGACGATTTGTAGTCATATTCCAAACTTTCAGGGCTTCACCAATGTAACTCTCAACCTTCTTCATGGAAACCATTTGAGCTGTTGCACCCAAATTCTCAGCAAACTGCTTTATGCTCTCTACATATCCAACACCAACCTTCTCATCCTGTGTAAGGACAAGTAATATCAACTGGTCAATGATGTAATAAATAAGGGAATACTATGCTCATATGACTTTTGACTGGAGCACTTCCTCTAAGAGCCACATATTATTGAGGTGCATGCCCCCAGCCAAGCACACTTTGCTCTGTGTATAATTGTAATAAAAAAATTTAACGCATTTAGAACTAAAAAGGGTTTTGAAATATTAAACCACTTCCATAGATTGTTTATCTAGTAAGTTGGAAATTAAAATAGAAGGAACGATACTCACCAGCTTAAGTTGCATTTGGCTGTTATCAACTGCTGACACTGATGACCCATTCCCATTTAGAAAATAACTCGAGGGTTTATAGGTTTGACGCTTTTCCACTTCAGAGTCATCAGACTGTCTTTCAGCTTTACAGCCTGTTTGAAAACATTTTTGAAAAGCATCAAATGCTTGTATAAATAAGGTTAGGATAAACACATAAGGGCATCCCACGCTTTATAAATCAATCAATTGCACATGTTTGGAATTTATATGAAAACATATATCACTGAAAAAGAATCATATTTTGGTGCATTCAGTTTGCAGATATTCAAATAAATCTATATAGGAATATTTTTTTTTTTGGCATCATATAGGAATTTATTTTAGTATGTAATATTTGATAAATATACCAGATAGATAACAGTTGTTCTGATCAATATTAACTTCTGAATCAGAGGAAATAGACATGCTTAAACTAGATGTTGGTAAACTTTAAAAAATAATAATAATGAGAGTGGAAGAAAAAAAAAGGATAACATGCAAAAGACAGCATGACCAACCCCTTTCTGCAATGCCAATACTAGTATTGTTGTCAGAGTAAACTTCAGCCTTTCTCCTCCTGCTAAGATTCATTCTTTGCATGGAAGCTTCAGCTTCAGCTTTAAAGTTTTCAGGATCAGTTTTAAGAGCATGGAATAGCCTTGTAGCTAGCTCTTTTAATGCACGTGCCTGGGAAACAAAGGTTCATTTAGTTCAGGATACAGAGCAAATAATGAGAAAATCAAGGATTTTGTGGCCAAGAAGTCAAAAATAATATTATATAGTCTAGAGATTCAATAAACATTTAATAGACTTACTTGTTTGTAATAGACGGTATTTGAAGCATTGAAAAGCATGGCATTGTTGGACACCAGAAATACATCATGCTGTGTAAGAGTATGAAAAGAACAATCAACTGCTTTTCCAAAGAGTTTGACAACAAGCTCCATAGAAGCACTTGAATCCATGGTCATCACGGTTTCAGTATATGTAAGAGAACTATAATTTCATCCATAGGACCACCCAAAAGTATACAAGTTGCTACCAAAAATTCACTAGCAAAGTAAATCTGGAGAGTTGATAAACGGAAGAAGAAGACAAAAGGACCTAAATGGATCCAATCTCTCCTAACATAAGAAACATCTCTCATTGCTCTCACTATGACCTTTATGACAGGGAAGCAGTGGAATTATTCAGCCAACCTTGATTAATATCCCTAGAACAGAAATACCTATGTGTAGTCAAAGAATGGTATGGACAACTGTGATTAACTGAGTGAAAAAAAAAGTTCAAAATATATGCAATTCAAAGATATTCAAAGATTCAGAGACTCCTCCTCCAAAGCCAAAAAATGGTAGTATCAGCTAATTTCAGAGCAATCATTGTCAAATAGTAAAAGCGCACAAGTAGCTATAAGAACTTATTATCAGCTGAAAAGAAACGTGAGAATGCAATTTCATCCCAAAGTTCTGCAATAGCATGAATTTCCTCCCAAACCTCAAAAATAAGTGACTGAACAAATAAATAAGCAATCATTTTTAGAGCAAACCTCAAATTCTTGCAGTGTTTGATAACTTCCTTCATTGAGTTTCTTCGCAATCGTGCCAAAATCCATAGGCTCTTTGATGACGTCATAATAGTATTCAACCTTTCAGTTTAAGAAATAATGAATTAGCCATCTAACGGAACATGCTCCATTCCATGATCACAGTCCCTCTTCAAATTTTTCAAAACTTGTGTATTCAGTCACCAATGTAATATAGTTTCAACTTTTAGTCTGACTTTTTAATTTTGATACAAATAGCAAAACTGTTTACAGATTTTCAGATGTTAATCAATTATCACAGGTCTTTGAAAAATGCAAAAAGGGACTGGTATTATGGGGCAGAGCAAAATTAGATGTTCGAAATTCGAATAGAAAGCATAAAAAACAGTTACTAAGTAGTAAGTACCAACCTCTTCTGGGTTTACTGGCTCTGCAAATATTTTGCGTGTGTCCCTCCTACAATTTAGATGAAAAACATAATAGCAAGTGCAAACCTCTTAATTATCAGCAAAAAGCCAAGCAATTATTTTTCTAGTGGAAGGTAAGAAGATATTTAATCCATTATGTTACTTTGTTAAAGCTATCTGATGTTAACTCATCCATGAGATAACCACAAACCTCTGCAATACGCCAAGTAGCAGTTCAAGCTTTCTTTTCTCTGGTATTGTAGCTCCAGATGACACGATAGCTGCTCAATATATCATGAACAATAAATGAATCAGTATTGCATACATTATTATGATCAGAGATGAGAAATAATAAAACTCTGCTTTCCACTTTAAATTAAAGCATGAGCTAACCAGCATTGACTAGCTGTTCTTCATCAATCCCAGTGTCAGTCTGCAGGTGAATCAAATATGCTTTAATACAACATGAAACTAAAGAAAAATGTTTAACTATAGCCATCTCAAACAAACACAGAAAAATTGAACAAGAACCACAAACACAGAACCCAACAGATTTCCTAAACTAGTGTTATCAACTTATTCATATATTGTGCAGAGAAAAAGAAGAAGAAGAAAAAGAAAAACAACAACAACAACTTCGGAAAGTTCCCACTTTTAATAAACTTTTAGCATTTTTTATATAGAAAGAGTACCACATCTTACAACCTTCATTAGTCCTAAAGACTTACAATAAAGATATGATCTAACCATTTCTTGGAAAATTGATGGAAGTCTTACATTAGTCCTAAAGACAGGCATTTTTAAAGAAATAAGTCGGCTAGGATTATTCAAGTTGTCATATACACGAGGAAAACTGTCTTGATTTTACTCAAATTTAACCACGTATCATAAAGAAAAGATGGCTTACCATCTTCATTTATATTTTATTTTGATAATCGATAAGTCATTAATAATAAATTTATCAGACTTTTGTTTGCAGAAACACATCTCTAAATCAATGTCCCAATTCCTTTATCAGCCTTTTTGTTTGCAGAAACACATCCCTAAATCAACATCCCAATTCCACAAATACTTCTTTTACTTACTTAATCATGGACTTGCACACTAAGTTCCCTTCCTCTGATTCTCATTCTCCATTACTTTCTAATCACCATATTATATACCTTCAGCTATATACATTCTTTGACCTTAATCTTTGTCATATTCTTAGCATGTATGGCAATATTTTAGCCATAACGTTTCACATCATGCCACATGATTGAAACGCATGCAGAGCCTCTTTTTGTTGCTTCTTTCTACTCCATACTTACTTGTACCGTAGTCTCATTCAACATACATAAAAGAATCTTTATATTTCTGAATTTTTTAAAAGAAATGCAAGTCTAATTTTATCTTCATGAGAATAAAAAGATAAATATAACTGCAAGGTAAAGTATTTGAAATAAATAAGCCACAGATGGTACCTTCTGAACTTTATATTCAACTGAATTAACAATAAGATCTTGCACAGTTCTGACCTTAACCTTTTTCCTTCCGCACTTTTGTTTCAGAGTGCCCTGTCCTTTATCCAGTTCCTCCCCATCCATCAGCTCACATATCTCATTGCCCTTATTTCGGTTCCTTGCTTGCTGTGCTTTCCGTGCGTCCAGTTCAATTATCCGTGGACTCCTTCTATATTCCCCAATAAACATCTTCTATCTTTGTGGTGATTTGTATGTTCTCACAGTACGTATTATAAGATGCAATTTTGCTCCTTTATATTGGTACAAAAGCACAAGAGAGTTTTCTGTTCCTTTTTCTTTTTTTTTTTTGTCTGCCTGTTTCAAAAGTCAAATTATAAATGTCAGGGATGTTTAATAAGAACATTCAAGTGAACACTGCCGAGTGGAAAGTATCATGACAAATTTCAACTTAAAAGACAAGAAAATAGCATAATTAGTTTGATAGTGAATTACTACATCTATTAAGGAAAATATTTTATGAAGACTACGTTGTGATGCCTTTAAGGGTTATTCTCTAGATCAGAAAAGTTATATGCTTGTGCATCAAAAAACATTTCAGCTATATGATGCTTGAGCAAAAGTTTTTTACTTTTTCACCAAAAATGAGCATGTGAGAGCAAATGATTATTAAGGAAATGCAAATAATGAGAACAACATTGTTACATATTTAAAAACATAAAATCATCCATACAAACTGACACTTCAATAAAAATGTACAAGAGTATTAGGGGAAAAGGAACAATAGTAAATGCTAGACCATTATAATCTCAATATTAAAGTTATATCAGCCATCCAAGGTTTCTTCTTTGTTTTGGCAGGTTGACCTCCTCCTTGGAACCCACTTCTACTCCAACCCAACAAACAATATCTATCTTTGATGCCAAATAATGACCAACTTATTCACAATTCTAATTCCAAAAGAAGTGACTTAAAACTCTTAATCCAAGTTTAAAATCTCAAGAATATTAGTAGCATTCAAATAACCAATAAACCATCACCAAATTGATCCACACACACACACACAATCAACAACAAATTGGACCCATTATATAGTGAGATAGGGGAAGATTCAACAGTTTTTTGCAAAGAATATAATGAACCAAAACAGTTCTTCTAGCACTAAAAGAAACTTCTCTCTTTGATTAAAAACAAAAAGGGGGGAAAAAGTGGATTTGAGCTTTTTTTTCTCAAGAATAAATTTTAAAATTTTCCTCATCTGACATAAGTGCAATTGATCTACCAAAGGAGATATATCAAATGGTATATTAATATCATAGTCAGATTTAATAATGTACAATGCAATAGGTAAAGAAATACATATAAACAGAAACAAGATTTTAAAACTGATCATGTTTGTAGATTGAGAATGGGAAACCAATTAGAGCATTTAAAAATGCTGACGAGAATGTACTCCGGTCAAGCTTCAGTATCAGCAAGCAAAATCTAGACAAAAAATGCAAGAAGAACAGAATATTACCAACTATGCCTCTTTTAAGCAAGCCAGCGATGAAAGAATTTGCAAGACTTTTCTCTCCCGAAATTTGAAAAAACCTATATTTTTGCTCTATCTCATGAAGCTGTGATGAGAGGAACAAAGCCGTTTTATAAGGCATTTTAATTTATTACCCATTTAAGGCACTCTAGGTGGATTCCCCAAGATATGAACACATAATGACCAGGCAAAGGTTCTCACTGCATGGAGAGTTAGAATTGACATATGTACGCTGAGCAAATAAATGCTCTTTTGCAATGACGCACTGATTACGTCAATAACGACAAACAAAAAGAGTGCCCCTTAAACTCAATTCAACCTGAAATTTGATAAGGCAGGAGCCATAGAAATGAAAAGAAGTAATAAGAATATCATCATCTCAACAGTATTTGGATGTTCAAAAAATTCATAACTTCTCAAGATTTTTCCAAGACAATAATTTAGCCAGAAAAGTTTAAACTTATATTATGAAACCCCTGGACAAAAATTATAGTTACTCGACCAATTAAAGCGACTATCATTTTCCCTTAGATAAATCAAATTTATTGTCAAATACCATAGCAAAAAGAAAACGATGGTGAAGGCCCATGTTTTCAGGAGTATATAGAATTACCTCTAAGTGCAATCAAAGTAATAAGTAATAGGTATATTTCTTGACAGCAAGTGCAGCTGACAAGGTACAATACTACAAATCTACAATTCATATATGGCATAAAATACAATGCATGTGTAACACATCATACATTTTGCAGATTGAATTCGACCGGCACATTGAGTAGTAGAAAATTTGCACAACCAATCTATATTCAACAAGTATCACAGTGAATTCAACACATTACCAATCTAAGCCACCAACTGTGCACTTTCTTTTATCAGGAAAATGGAAAAGAAAGAAGAAAGTAACAGTGATAGCTTTAACCTGCTATATATTGAAGAACAAGGCAGCTCTGGGTTCTGGCTCCCTTGCTCATTCATTGCAATGCATTGGAAAGTAGTGGTTACTTGAAGAGATTGGGAAGAGGATCCCCGCAGTCTACCCGCAGAAAGACTATTCCTCAACTTCATCGGTTGTTTGGCATTGAAGCACTGTGAAGTATAAGATAAACAATTAGCAGCATAAGAGTAGGAAAAGGAAAATGGTGATCAAAAGAAAGGAAATAGCAACGAGAGTTTAGAGTCTAACCAAAAATGGGTACCCAAAGAAGATTTCAGGAGTCCACATTGTTTGAAACTGGAATGCAGGTTCCATGGCTTCGGTACCTATCATCACAATAACAATGGCTACTAAAACTAAAACAAAGGGATGGAAGGTTCAAAATTAGAAACGGTGAGAGTGGAACGGGGACTTACCGAATTTTAAAATTGTGAATTGGGAATTAGGAAGAATGATGGTTGAGTTGTTGAAGCCATTGAAAACTCCGACTCCAACTGCGACTGCTTGTCTTCCATAAAACGCCATTGCCATAGGACATGGACATAAAGGAAAAGTGTATAAAGAGAAGAGAATCCTGCATCCGCCGCGGAGATTTCAATTTTAATTGATTTGAATACATATTCAAGATGCAAATAAGGTTACTCTTTTGCCTTGTTTCTGTTTCTAACTTTCTATATTCGATTGATTTTTTTCTTTTCTCTTTTTTTTTTTTGTTAAACGATTTTTTTTCTTTTCAAGAACAAGGAGAAAACATAAAATCAACCCTTAATTGTTAAACCAGGGGTTAATATCATTTTGGCTCTTAAACTATCTAGAAAATAAAAATTTGCCCCTCCAACTTTTGTTGAAGATAATTCTATCCTCAAACTTTCATTTTTTTTATCAATATAACCTCTGGAGCTGACGTGGTGTAATATGGTTTCTGACTTTTTGGCTTTTGCTACAATGGTGTAAAATGGTAAGTCCACGTAATGTTTGAGTAAATCAATCATGCCAACTCTTAAGAACTAAAAATGGATTAAAAAAGGCTAATTGTTCAATTCAAGATAATTTTTAGGCTTAATTTGGTTTAAAATCTTTTAATTTGGTTGATTGAGGACAGAACATTTAAACCAATTCAATTCGAAACAATTTATCAAATATGGGTACACCTTTTTCGTGGATAGCTAGAATTGGAGGCAAAAGGTTGTGCCCTTAGATGATGGATTGCCCAAATTGAAATGATTTTGGAATGTTTTGTCGCAATCAACCAAACTTTTTTTTTTTAGAAAAAAACTTTTTGATTAATGAGATTGGGATTACAAACGCACAGGAAGAACCGTACATCACTAAATGATTAGCTACTTTACCGAAACGTTAATCTATGAGCCAACAAACCTCTTCCCAACAAATATTGAAATCTCATAACACATGCTATTGAATCTAGAAACTAGAAACTATACCTACCTACAAACCAAATAAACGAATAAATAAATTACAAATTAAACTCACATTCCGTAAGAGTTGAACCCAAGACCTCATGGTCCAAGTATGCTGGAATTAAGAGTCCAGTACTCTACCACCAGGCCAAATGCTCGATGGCCTAAATTGAAACATTTTGTCCTAAATTGAGCAATTAATCATTGAAAAATGGCAACTCAAGGATTAGATTGTCTTAAATAGAAGTTAAAAGATTTGCTAAAAAAAATAGAAGTTAAAAGATGAAATATATATGAAAATTATTGAGCCCACATAAAAGGCGTAATACCATCCAACGGCCTACCTAAGATCCAAAGTCACACTATAATGTATGACCTAATTATCTCCGCTCTCTAACTCTTCAACTCTCACATACTTTAGGACCTACTGAGTACTGACTTAACCATAGAAGAGGGTCCCTTCCGGACAAACCTCGGGCTCTTTTTCTCATCGTTCTCTTTTTCACATACCACTCAAAACTCCCGACTAGTATAATAAAATATAAAGTAAAGTAGTTTAATAAAAGCATAAAGAAATTTTCTATTACCTGTAGTTGTAACATAACAGGTATTCTAATTACTAGCATTTATCAATGTTTAAAACTTTCCATATATTGATACAAATTAATTAAAGCATGTGACTTGTAGTAAAATGCATGTGAATTCGAATCTGCAAATCCCTTAGAAAGTTATACTACCTATATATAACTTTGACAAATTTTCAAGAAGGAACGAAAGGATATCCCCAAAAAGGTTGATATATTGCCTCCCTACTTTAAACTGTTTTTAGCCATTGTTCAATTATGGGGATTCTAGATTTTTAAGATTAACTTTGATGCTTGTTCTTTTCATCATGTTCATACGGAGACTAATGTCTTAACTCTTAACTTAATATGATGTCTAAGGTAGAGTACTGTTCCACATGAGGAATAGAAATGTACGGTTGGGTCATCTCCCTTCCTCTATTTGCAATTCAAACATTAAAATCCCAATCCATTAATCCAAGAGTAAACTTGAATTTAATTAATTAATTAAAGATTTTACACAAATGAAAAGTTCAGAGATTCAGATTTATAAGAACTACAGCAAACAGGACAAACAACAGACAAAAAGAAAAGAACAAGAAACTACATAGTAAAATTTATGTCTTACAATAACTTATAGGAACTACTTAGGTTAAAAATTCTGGCAAACTGGCCTAACGCTAAGCTGTCATTAGATCTTTTGAATTAGAATATGTACACCATTTCCAGGCTCTACAATCATTCTGTAAGCAGGAGAATGCCGATACTTTGGCGACAGAGAGAAACTAAATTTGGAGATGATAAGGCAGAGCACAATTTTCAACTGAATGGTCGCCAAGTTTCTCCCCAAGCACAACCGAGAACCCAATCCGAACGGAATGTAGGCTTGAGGGAATTTGCAAGCTTTCGAGACGCCATCGATGAATCTCTCTGGCTTGAACTCATTTGCATCCGAACCCCAAATCTCAGGGTCTCGATGCAGAGTTGGTATTAGAGTCCACA
The DNA here is from genome assembly GCA_001974805.1 of Corchorus capsularis. NCBI lineage: Eukaryota > Viridiplantae > Streptophyta > Magnoliopsida > Malvales > Malvaceae > Corchorus > Corchorus capsularis. Next base: position 155,995 of record AWWV01012504.1, read on the forward strand.
GGCAAACTCCTTTGGGAATCGTAACATTTCCCAGTTGGATCTCCTCAAGTGCTTCCCTCGACACGAAAGCCGCCGGTGGATATAAACGCAGAGCTTCTTGAATCACCATTCCTACCTGCATGCATGCAACAGACAGTAGTAAATTACCCCCGACTCCAACAAGGTTAACTTGTGAAAAAAAAAAAAGAGGCGTGGGAATTGTATTTACAGTTTTTAGGCGGGAGACTGATTCGGCATCTGGCAAGCTTCCTTCTTCTCCGCAGACCTGAGCCACTTCGGCCCGAACTCGAGATTGCCACTCGGGATGCAGAGCAAGTAGCATGAGGCACCAGGAGGCGGCGACGGCGGTGGACTCGTGGCCTGCAAAGTAAATGTTCTTGCAGTTATCAACTATGAAGCGCTTTGATGACTCCTTGCCGAGACTTTGATCATTCAATGCTCCTTCCAGTATCAGGTGGAGTAGATCTTTTTCTAATGAAGATGTTTCTATGCATTTTCTTTGGCGTTCCTTCACTGTTTCCCAGATTAATGATTCTATCTCTTTCTCCAAACTGATCACCTCGTTCTGCTTCTTTGTAGGCAGAAACCTGGCTTTGCATGAGAACAAAATGGTTAATTAATAATGCTTTAAGGACTGTACTCCCCTGTTTTCATTTTCATTTTCAGTGTCCCCTGTCTCTAAGTAATCCCTTCCCCTGCGTTAAGGCTTTCTTTTTAGTAGTGGGAGTAATGGAAAGTTGGAAACATGGGAGTTGGGACTTGGGAGGTCTTGAAAAGATGGCTATTATATGCATGTAATTATAATTGTAAATGTAATTGTGTATGCACAGCCGTCCATCTACCAAAACCCGCAGGATGTGGCTCAAATCCGGATTAGTCAGAGCAAACCTCTAGATATCGGGTTGGATATAAAAAAAAAATGTAAATGTAATTTAATGATGACTTAATAGAAACACTCACATCTTTGACCAAGGGGCAAATTGATAAAAAAAAAGTACGTACCCATAAGCAGGAACTCCAAAAAGGAAGCTTTGTTTGGAAATAGCAGTTTGAAGTTTCCTAAGTTTGGAAAAAATCTCTTTCCCTTTAGAATAAGAGCTCCCAAAACAAGCCCTTGCGATAACATCTGCCGTGAAGCCCCTTAAATCGTCATCCACTTTGATCTCCGCCGTCAGACCACCTTGTGCCACAATGGAGTCCTCCCATTTTCTCACAAGGGGTTGCATTGACTCCACCATTAGCCCCACCATAACCTGCTTAATCAGTTCATTCAGATAATTAGAAACAATTAAACATGCCCAAGATTTTCTTTTTGAATGAATAAGTGATTTGATAATTACCTTGACTTTATCCATGAAGAACTCAGGTGCAATGATTTTCCTCTGCTGTGCCCAAACAAGGCCATTGGATCTCAAAATACCATTGCCGAGCATGGGTGCCAATCTCTTCGTTATATACGAAGGCTTACCTAAATCCAAAGTTATGCATTGGTTCATTTCCTTCACTAGCTCTGGCTGGTTTACATACAAGTGTTGTCTTGTCCCTGTTGAATACGTGTATATTGGACCTGCATGCAATAATTTTTTTTAACAAAACTGAGTTTAAGTCATTAATGTCATGTTAATCTTAATCTTAATCAAAGCCAAGGTTAGGGTTTTAATTTTTACTGTGGAAGTGAAACAGGGGAATGAATTTTTAAGGTGATTATTACTATGGGGTCAGGTCTGAAAAACAGAGTTGACTGAAAATGCGCGTCTGCTGCAATTGGCCCAGCAACTGCAAGCAGTGCCAGCTCTCATGGTGGAGACGATTAATTAATGCAATTTTTGATCAGATATATTCATGGCTTTGCTGTTTCTGTGTTAGTCGACCAATCATCATTCATAATCCAGGGTAGGTTTCTTCCAAAGCTCTGTGGATATCAATATTTGTATAGTTGTACTAGAAATGATTTTAATACTCCTATATATTATAGTATATATATTCTCTAACTATCTAGCTTGTCCCAATCATAAAATTATACATTTATTTTTACTATTAATATATCATTATTATACAATAGTCTTGGTCGCCCACCCCTAGCTACATGTTACTTCATCAAATAAACAATTCTGAAAGGAAATTGCTTGTCTTGTCTGAAGTAGGTCATATATTAACAGTCAGTGTTGGTTTTCCACGATACACAGTTCAGAGATTCCATGAAGTTAGCCCTCAAAAGTCAAGATTATCCCAATATTAAAATCGTCAAAAGAGATGGGAAAAAGTTTAGTCCAAAGATAAACTAGTTTTAATTAAGGCAATTACGACTAAATGAGTAATGGTTTGGCCTACCATATCACATCAGTACTATCCTATCCATTCCATATATATATATGTTCACACACCAAGGAAAAGAACCCAAAAGAAAGATATTGAAAAATGAAAATGAAATGATGCATTATTTTGTGTAGCAATAGCATGTGACAAGGGAATAGCACAGTGATGATAAAGAAAAAAAAAACAAGGAATCTGGCATGCAGCTAATGAGTTTTCCTTCTTATAGTGTGAAAAGAAAGTTTTGCTGAGAATAATTCAATATTATTTCCTTTTTTGAATATTTAGGTAAATAATTCAATATGACATGAGATTAATAATGGAGAAGTAATTCAAGTAAAGGTAAACTTACTATATAAGGAAACTAAGGGAGTAGTTAACTTACCGTATTCCTTTCTCCACTGTACGAAATATGGAAACAGAGAGGAAGTGTAGTCGTGAGCAACAATTTCAGCATTAATTATATTGCTGCCGGGATCAGTCGTCAGCTCAGCCGTGGTGGTGGCGGTTCTGAGGGCTTTGAGTTGGATCTTCTGCATCTCAGGGAGGTTTCCATATATAAACGAAGGCGACGGGCCTTTGATACCCTGCATCCACAGCTTCCTCCTCAGCCTTTCCGACTTGAACCACACCGTGTTATAGAGATGAAGCAACGACCAAACCACCACTCCGGTAAGTGCAAGACAAGTTGAGATCACTTTTAAGGACAGAAAATTGTTTGAAACCCAGTCGTACAAGTGATGCAGATATTCATTATGATTATCTCCCATGTTTTATTTTGTTTCTAGCTATGTAAGAAGAGGAAGAAAGGGAGTTGAGAGAGAAGGAGAAGGAAAATGCATATGAATGAATTATAATGTGGAGGAATGGTTTCTATTTATAGAAGGTAATTAAATGAGAGTAGATGAAATACTAGTATCTAGAGGACGCGCATGACATTTTGCCCATTCAAAACTATTTGTGTATTATTATTAATTTGTATGCTAGTAATATCTATCTATGATTGGACGCAACGCAATATATATATGGACTGACCTGTGATTGTGAAAGACCTCGACCCAAGGTTATTGGGAGATTTGAGGGTAGAGAAAGAGATGGGGACATAACTTAACCCCCGGCGGCCACCCCATTCATAAATTAATACTATACACTACTATACAAGTATATTATAAATATAATATTGCAATTTTTTATCATTTCCTTTTGATATGTCAGGTAGAAGAAACTCCATGTCTTAAATTCTCATACTCAAATTTTGTGAATGAAGAGAATAGATATCAGGATTCATGAGGGTTTTTCTATTTGAAACGTAACTCAATTTCATATTAATCGAGATTTGATGTGATTATCGAATACCCATTTTACATTTTTTTGAAACATCATCGTTGTTCTCACTTTAGTGGGAGTAAAACTAAACAACATCATTAAATTATACTAATCGGTCTGGCAGTACAGGAGTTGACCATATAACAAGGAGAGAAGGATCTCCCATCTTTGTTTTGAACATGAGATTTATAGTTAAGATAGCTAGATTGATATATATATATATATATATATATATATATTATATAAGGGGAAGAAAAAATAATAATTTGAGCCACATGGGATAATGCAATGCCGACAAAAGAATTGGGGTCAACAATGGGTATGAATCGGCTGATTTTTCTCATAAGATAATTATATATACATAATAAATACAAGTATATCTAATTTGTCTCTGTTTCTGTCCCTCAATTAATGAAGATCAATAGAAATATATATCTTGAAGTACCAATAATCATAGCAGCAAGTAAATATATGTGTGGTCCTAAGGCGAAGAAAATGAAGAGATGCTATTCGCTAATATTCCTATTTCCTGGATGAATGGTGTGGAGTTGAGGACATGGACCACCACCACCACCACCACCATTGCCTAACTCTTAGGCTTCCTTTGGTAAAATACAACTTCTCAGTCCGTGAGGGTAAAAAGCCGCTTAAAATTACAGCATGCCCTCCTCATTGGCCAAAAAAACGCAACAATTAAGGTCTTGTACAGTATAGCGGTGTGTTTGACAACAATGAGATTAAAATTTGTGGTGACAATTAGACTGTCATCGTTGTGGTGAGTTTTGAACTAATAGTGAGATAAGTGTACACATAAAACAAATTAATTTCACCGATTGTTTGCATTTAAGACCATTGCAGTGCGTTAAAACCCAAAAAGTTGGCAAAACGCACTGGCCTCTATTATTTCCCGTTTCTTGTACTGTAATATTGGCCCAAAGATATGGACCACCTCCATCCATATCTCATATCATATGCTTTCAGTTTTGGTAATTGCAACTTTCAAGATCTACTATATCTAAATCTGCTGCTCCATTTCTATGTCTACAATATATATTGACAAATATTGTCTAGTATAATGTAAATCTCTCGCATGCTTGATGGGCCTTGTCTCCCTTGGTGGGGCTTAATTTGCTAACATTGGTATATCGCCGTGCAGGCAGAAGCTGTATAGGCATAAATTTTATGCACATACTATTCATTGTAGTAATCCTAATCCATCCTCTCATAGTGTCATTGTCACGAGTTAAAGTGCCTAGAAACCTATAGTATGCACTGTTTAAATATTGGAAGCAAGGGAGAAAGTAGCTGTATGCTATCGTTCTAATTTCTAATGAATGAAGTTCCCTTTCTGACCAAAAAAAAAGTAGCTGTATGCAAATTAAAATTTTAAAGCTCCCATCATCAAGTTAAAAAAGTAATTAATTTTCACTTAAAACAGTAATTGAATCTGACTGTTGACCGTTTAGACCATTTGAATTGTGTTTATTACATGTTTTAACTTTCAAGCAAGTTTTGATCTCCTGACGACTTCTTATCATCATATTATTAAGTAAACATAGGCCCCTTCATACAACCCATTTTCATGACATTTACACGTAATGCTTATAGAATGACCAATTATAAATTTATAATTCTATTAATTTTGATTGGTATATTCTAAAAAAAAATTATTGATATAATTAACTGATTGATCAGTTAAATTGATTAAATCAGTTGAACGCAAACTTACCTCTTCATCGTTTTAAAAGTCATTCTGATTTTTTCAACATTGCCTTATCCTGATCATGAAAGCATTGCGTGGCACGTTTAGAGTTCCAAGTGCTAAGGAGGTCATCCCATCAGCCATGTAGTATTGATTTTCTTAGCACAAGGTATGAGCTAAGCTAAGTAATAAGCCTCTATATGCATAAATAGTAGTAATAACAACAACAATATACATACATATTTTAGTTTTACCCAAAAAAAAAAAACAATATACATACATATATATATATATATATATAATAAACATGGCAATATATAGATGCAAAGAGAGAGCGGGGGGCCTTATTGTATATATAATTAATTGATTTATGATGTCAATGTCTTTGATTCTTGGCCGTGAAAGTTGCCCCCCCTCTATATATAGCAACATTATTATGTCACACTAATACTAATTATACTAGTGTGCATTTGGAATTGTTGTGTGCGTCGTTGTCTTCAACATATCATATACTCCATATAATGCATAAATTAGATATTCAAGAGTGCATGAACCTAGCTAAGCTATATATATGCATTGACACTTGGCACAAATGTCCCAATCGATCCTCATCCATCCTCATCCTCATCACATGACTAGTTGATCAACTATAGTACTATTCCTTTCCTTTCCATCGGATTTTTAGAAAATGACAAAGCAAGTACTTCCTCAATTATAAGGTGATCAAAGATCATGCCTTCAATTATTCACACCTAAAACTTAGTCTAAAGAGGCATGCGGATGTATTGTTTAACCAATAGAATTCATTATTATTTATAGTGCTACTATTTTCATCATTTTGGTTCATATAATTACTCAATACTATACATGTACTAGTGCTTGAGTTTGTCATCGACTTTTCAAGTTTCGAATAATGCAAGCGTGTGTATCTATATATTCATCATGTGGATCCATTCAATATTACCGGACCGGCTAATGAACTGGTTAGGGTATTTGGATGTAGATCCATTCAATATTACTAGACCAGCTAGTGAACTGGTTAGGGTATTTGGTCGCGATCCAATGGGTTAATTGATTTAAATCATTGGTCCAATTAGGGGCAGGTTTTCGTTTTTATATAACATATAATATCTATATATTAAATTATGTAAATAAGATAAGAAAATAACATGAAAAAGAGTTTGATTGGTGGTTAAGGCTTCTTTTTCCTTGAGATATGAGGTGATGGGTTCAAGTATGAAATCTGGGTCAACTATTGAAGTAATCGGTTCTAGACCTAATCAACCTTTCATTGGGCTAACACCTCCTCTCTAAGAGTTTTGCTACATGACCAGGAAAAATTGTCTCGAAATTTTGTCCTCTATTACATGTTATTACATGATTAGTCCAGTAGACTGGTCCCACCACTATTTAAATGGGGTTTTGCTACAAAACATGGGATGACCCCACATGACACATCATGTAGGACAAAATTCTGGCCAATTTTTATGGTTGTTTAAAATTTTCCCCTCTCTAAATCAGACTGGCCTCCGATTCCCAGTCGGACTAGTCTGGACATTGTTTTAACTTTTAAATGAAAAGCAATTTGCTTTTGTGTAACACTACTAGTAATAATAATAATAAGTTTAATAGTAACTTATACTTAGAAATTCCTTGTATGACACTTGTAAGTATAGGTTATATGATACAATATACAAAATTTTGAATTATGATTGATAATTGCGAAAATATGTTCCGGTTTCTCTTGTAACATAGGGGAGATAGGGCAATGTTGTAAGTGTAACTCCTATAGAACAAAACTTTTCATACTGAGGTGCCAAAAAAAAAAAGGTTTTCATAAGTCCAAGTCCCACGGCCCACGATTCTCTTAAGAAAATTTTCAGGCCCAGAAATGAATTTATATTGAAGTTGGTCACTTCAGATTTACAACCCAATCAAATCAAAACATGAACACGTAGGGAATTTTGAAAATTATAATAGGACAAGAAGTGAGATCAGCCCAATCCAAAAAACTTGGCCCAAATAAGTGTTACAGTTCTACTAATTTAAACTTACCAATTACCATATACCACAATAAGATATTATCATCCTACTATATATATATATATAAACAAAATATATAAAATACAAAATATATAAAATATTATTATATTGTTAGTATTTAGTTCAATTCGAAAATTGAAAAGGAGAGGAGATCGGACGGGACGGCATACTCACTGAAATCTGACATCGAAGAAGAAGAGATTATTTCTACTTGTTGTGTTCTTTCCTGATTCTACAGGAAAACTTATTCTGTTCAAATTTACTTCGTAGCAATTTTTTTAAACTCTTTTGTTAGAGAGTAGGAAATGTTTTGGTAGTAGATAATTTGGGTCAGTATATATATAGTAGAAAGCTAAGCCCTATACTTGGAGGAGGAGAGGGTGGTGGCGGAGGAGGAGGAGGAGGTTGTGAATTTTGATGGGAGCTGAAATCCGGCTGCACCACCACCAACACCGACTATTGGGTCTTCTTTCGAGGTAGGGTTTTGTTTAGAGTTTAGCTGTATACGGCAGGGAAGGGGAGAGAAATTATGGATGGTGGGCGGAGAATAGCGGTGAGCCCAAGACCTTGCAGCGGCCGGAGAATAGTGGCGTCGAAGAAAAGAGGTAGAGCTGATGGCTTCGTTAACAGTGTCAAGAAGCTTCAGCGAAGAGAAATCTGCTCCAAGCGACACCGTGCTTTTTCCATCACCGACGCTCAGGAGCGCTTCCGCAACATCCGCTTGCAGGTTTTTTCTTCTTTCTTACCCTTTACTTCTTTAATTCTTACTATTATTTTTGCACAAATTTCTCTTTCTTTTTGCTATTAAAGTTTAATTTTTTTTTTGTCTGCTTACTTCTTGTTTGTTGATCTGTGTTTCCCTTAATTAGAATATCTTCATTTTAGGGAGCATAAACTTAAATTGACCTTTTTTCCTTGATACCCAAGTTGCACAAAATTTCTGCTTTATAATATAGGGTTTCAGTTTATGCATCTATTCCTATTCACTCATGTTTCCAAGTTCAACCCTTAGCTTAACCCTAGTTTAAATTTGTGGAAGGGAACAATGGAAAGTCTAGCTTTGCTTCAGTAATGTTTAAACTAGTTTGATACCTCTAATTTGTTTAAGTAGCTTCTAGTCTAGCTATAGCTTTGGTTTATAATTGACTACTAGAATGGACTGCCTACCATTTTCATATAACTTTAGGGTACATTATTTTGCAAACCTTTTCCTTCTCGTTGACAATTTGATGATTTTTAGGTTGATTGATGGCTGTTCATGTCTTGGTTTTGAATTTGCATGTATGATAAAGCTTTATGCCTATATTTGAGAAATTTGCGGAAGATAGAAAGACCTATGGGGTCAAATACGTAGGTTGATATTGAAAAGTAGATGCTTTATTTGCATATGCGGGTATTCAGACAAACTCACATTCCTGGTGATTAAAATGTTTCACCTTTAGTTGGATAGGAGTATGTGCATTTGTTTCCACATTAAGCAGTAGATGGAAAAGGGCAACTCTTTCCCTTTATATAGTTGGAAGTCTATCAAGCATACGATTAAGTTCCAAGGTCAATGCATGATACTTGTTTAGCCATAGAATAGATCTGTCCTTTGTTGTTGGCATTGAGCCTGCTTCTTAAATTACCATTGTTATTTTGCATATATGTAGGAGGAATATGATACTCATGATCCAAAAGGACATTGTACCATGGTATTACCGTTTCTGAGGAAGAGGTCAAAGATAATAGAGATTGTAGCTGCACGCGATATTGTCTTTGCTCTTGCCCAATCTGGTGTATGTGCAGCATTTAGCCGAGGTGAAAACCATGTTTCACACTTCTAAACTCATTACGCATCAAGAATCAGAATGGAAATGCTGAACTTTTTTCTCCTTTGAACTATTTGGATGCAGAGACTAATCAAAGAATATGCTTTCTAAATGTCACTGCTGATGAAGTTATACGAAGCTTGTTTTACAACAAAAACAACGATTCACTCATCACAGTCTCAGTTTATGCTTCAGATAATTTCAGCTCTTTGAAATGCAGAAGCACAAGGATTGAGTATGTCAAACTTCTTTAATCTCTTATAACCTACCTTATCCCAACTTGAACCAGGAGAAAAGGAAACAAACATGAAAGAAAAATGTGAAATACTGTATCTGGGCATTGTACTTGCTAATGTTCTTTTTCTCCCCCCTATTCTGCTACCTTTTTCTTATGACAGATACATACGGAGAGGTCAACCTGATGCTGGTTTTGCTCTTTTTGAATCCGAGTCACTGAAATGGCCTGGTTTTGTAGAGTTTGATGATGTAAATGGGAAAGTTCTCACATATTCTGCACAGGATAGGTAAGTACTCATTAATTGAATGTTTATTTGTGCTGAACTATAATAACTTGATTCATAACTAGATTTATGATTTTATTGGATTTTGTTTTTATTTTCTAACCAGTATATACAAGGTGTTTGACCTCAAAAATTACACAATGTTATATTCCATATCGGATAAAAATGTTCAAGAGATTAAGATCAGGTAATGTTCCTTACACGCTGGTCATATCTTTATGGTTTTATTTATTCTTGTCTTGATATCAATATTTTACAAACCAGGCTCCTTTAGGTTATTGCTTTCGTTCAACTTAGTCTAAGATGAGTGAACCATTGAAAAAAGACACTAATTAAAGCATAATTATTCTAATACCATGTATCTGAATGCATTCTCTTGTCTGAAGTATTTACAGCTTCTTCTAATAATTCATAATTACTGTTTCTCCAAACAAGAGTATAGCAAGTTCTAGAAGTAACAATCAAATGGTTACCTTAACTTATCTGCTTTGGCTGGTTTCACTATATATGTTGACTTTGTTCCAATGATATTCTTTCTTAAACAGCCCAGGGATCATGCTATTGATTTTCACTAAAGTTGGTGGCAATGTTCCTCTTAAGATTCTATCAATAGAGGACGGTACCGTTCTCAAATCTTTTAACCATCTTCTTCATCGGAATAAGAAGGTGGATTTCATTGAACAGTTCAATGAGAAGCTTCTTGTGAAGCAAGAAAATGAGAACCTCCAGATTCTTGATGTAAGTATTTTTGTCAATATATCGCAATCTCGTTGGTCTATTGAACCTAAAAAAAAATAAAATGTAATTGTGCAGGTTCGCAATTCCGAGCTAACAGAAGTTAGCAAAAATGAATTCATGACACCTTCGGCATTTATATTTCTCTATGAAAACCAGTTATTCTTGACATTTAGAAATCGGACAGTGGCTGTATGGAACTTCCGTGGAGAGCTTGTAACTTCATTTGAGGATCACCTTTTGTGGCATCCTGACTGCAACACTAATAATATATATATCACAAGTGATCAGGATCTTATTATCTCTTACTGCAAGGCTGATTCTGATGACCCATTGTCTGAAGGAAATGGTTTGTATTTTCTTTCTTTGAACTTCTTATTTTATGGAAAAAAACAGTAGTTAAATCAGATTTAAATGCTTAGCCTGTTTGTTAAGCTGGATAATGAGTCGGTTTTATGTTCATTGCTTCCTGTATTTTTCTCCTTTAGATAATTGTATCTTTTGTCAGGTCTCACTTCTTGGACAAACGTGTGAATCAATATATTTGTATGTGTTGTAAATATAGTAAACCTCTCAAAAGCAACTGTGGATCAACTGACATTCTTATAGGCTATATAGTTTTTCTGTCGATCTGAAAATTTGATCCGATTCAGGTTCAGCTTGTCAAATTGATGAACTGCTTGCAAAAGTTGTAGAAATATAAAGTAGAAAACATCACTTGAATAAGAATATTATCTAGTCAAACTAGGAACTACTTGCATACAGTTATAGAATTAAAGTAGAAAAAGCAGTTCAGTAAGAATATCAGTTAGTAAATTTTAAATTCAGTATATCAGTGAATGATTATCTTTTTAAATTATATTCAGTGAATGATTTTCTTTCATCATCAGTTTTCCACTACATTGAAAAAGAGTGGCTTAATATTGTTGTAGGCATCTTAAAGAGCTCTCTTAAGATTGATTTAGAAAGTTTTGTTTCTTTGCTATCTTTAAGTAATTAAATCTTTTTATATAGTGTTATAAATTTGTTGGCCCTTTTGTCAAATTATGGATTGGGGTAGGTGAAGGGCATGAATTTTGCATCTTCATGAGTTTTGTGAGACTTGTCTGGCCTCTTTCAATTGGATTCTGGAAAATTTCATGTTGTTTTGGGTTGGTTCTGAAAGGAAATACGCATGTTCAAGATCCCATCTAGTACTGTGGAGGAGAAAAAGGGAGAGGAAGAAGGGACTTTTGTTTCAGCATTATGTGTAAATATGTAATGAGTTTTTCACATCTATGGTATTGCAGGGTCCATCAATATCAGCAATATATTGACTGGGAAATGTCTTGCTAAAATAAGAGCAAGCAACAGCTTCCCTGCGGAAAATGAATGCAGCTGCAGCAGTGTCAAGTGTAGTTGCAGCTTAAAAAAGCATTGCAGTTCTTCAAGAATTAGAAGCACAGTCGCAGAAGCGTTGGAAGATATCACCGCACTTTTCTACGACGAAGAGCGCAATGAGATTTATACAGGAAACAGGCACGGTCTAGTTCATGTATGGTCTAACTAATGTGATGGTTTGATTTGGGTAGGAAATGTAATTTACTTGATGCAGGTTGAGTTGATTGTGTATGGGGCAATCACAGAGTCCCATGGAACTGTACCATTATCAAAGTGTTATTGTATCAATTCATATTGTTTTCTGTTTTTAATTCAGTGATAGCTCTCTTTTAGTGTTTCTTGTGCTCAAGTGTGTAAATTTGTTGTTTTAGCTTTTATTTTGTTGCAATAATGTT